>AWOL01S0023253.1:255779-325893 GCA_000715115.1 Nicotiana otophora | reverse complement strand
ATGTGTGGGTTTGCGCATATGGCGAGACAAGGTGGAAATATTATTATGCGCGTGCGGCGAGATAAGGCAGGCAATTTACTTTATTATTGCGCACGTGGCGAGACAAGGTGAGCTATGTCGGGGATTGAATTGTGATGACTTGTGATGGCCTGGGGGCATTGTTGTTGTTGCATATTTATTTTTAGGACTACGAGACGGTACCTCGGGAGTGCCTTTGTTGACATTCTCTATGGTTGCACTTGTCTTCGGTTATTTTGTATTTCCATGATAGGTAAATTGTTGTGTTCTTCTGTGATGTAATATTTGATTTCATTATGTGTTTGTATTCCTTGGTGTAATGTGTTGGCTTTGGCTCTTGTACGAAACTCTGAGGATTTGTAGTTTTAGTCTTTATTAGTTTTCAAGGTTAAGTTGTTTTGAATAAAAGAAATTGCTGTATGCTTTAATTCTTATAAGTTTTACATCCAAATCAGCAACTATCAGGTACCTCATTTTAATTGAAATGTTAAATTCTTCATCCAAATGATTTCTAAAATAAATTCATTTCTTTGTTGATTTTCTTACTTGATTTAAAAAATTTTAAACTTACCTTATTGGAAATAAATTGATCGTGTGGATCTTATATACATTGATATTATTGGCACGTGAATAGTCTGTGCAGTTGTGATAGAAATATGGGCACAAGGTGCCGTGAAAATATGAAGGTGGGTTGAGACCCGTATTCTTTTTGATTATGAAATGAGGTCTCACAGGGTGACTTTTAAATTGAAGAATTATATTTTAAAGATATTTATTTGAAAGAGTTTTATATTCAAAGGGTATTTATTAGAAGAAATTATATGTGAAAGACTTGTTTAATTGGTCGTACTTGTGTTTTTCTTATTCGTCTGAGTAATAATTATGGTGTTCTTGCTGCCTTAATGTTTATATCATTAGTTGGTTATTGTTGCTATCACTGCTATTTGTTTTCGATTATTTTTAGTATGACGCAGGTTATTTGACTAGTGAGTGTCTTGACTGTACCTCGTCACTACTCCACTGAGGTTAGTCTTGATACTTACTGATTACCGACTGTGGTGTACTTATACTACACTTCTACATATTTTTGTGCAGAGCCAGGTAATGTGGAGTCGGTTGACCGCTTGCTAACGATACAGATCTGGCTATGGAGACTCAAGGTAAACCTGTTGCTGCATTCGCAGGCTTTGGAGTCACCTTCTGAAATTGTACTAGCACTATTTTATCTCTAATTCAAAACAATTGTATTTATAGGCTTTCTAGTAATTCAGTAGAGCTTATGGCTTGTACTATCGGTTTTGGAATTGTAAGTATTGTATAGAGATTTCTACTTCGTATTTGTCAGGCGTTAATTAATATAATTATTATTTCCGTAAGTGTTAGGCTTACCTAGTTCTTAAGACTAGGTGCTATCACGGTATCAAACGGAGGAAAAATTTAGTCGTGACAATAGAAGATACCCGATAAAAGTATCGAAATACGTTGACTGAAAACACCGTCATTGAAAATTAGGCATATTTGCACCCAAGGGTGTGACCTAGTGGTCAATAAAGTCGGTGAGAACCATGAGGTTCTCAAGTTTAGATCTCAGAGGAGAAAAAACACTAGGTGATTTTTTTCCAACTGCCCAAGCTTTAGTGGATAGAGTTACCTGGTACCTATTGCTGATGACAAGTATCCTGTGGAATTAGGTGAAGTTTGCACGAGTTACCGGACACCACAATTATAAAAAAACTAGTGAAAATTTTCGCGCTTCACACAATGATTAAAAATATCAGTAAACTCATATGCTTATTACATGTCTATTGCTTAGATCATTATTACTAAACCTTATTTTCTCAAGGTTGATTGTTCTTTTTCAAATATTTAAACTGTTTTTCATTTTAATGTGTAATATCAAACACAAAACTTTCATATTCTATGATATATTTGTATGTAAGTAATAAGAATTTATTTTAATTAAGAAAATATTTTTAAAATGCTTTTGAAAAGATCGGTGCATGAACTTGAGCAAATACTCTAATTTGAAATCATTTTATCCAACTTATACATCTTGCAGTAGAGCTAGTATTATCATTGATTTGTTTATATTATCATTCTCATAATCTTAATTCAACAACTACGTCTGGCGCTTTTGTTATGTTTCTTTTATTTTCTTGTTCTTTTTTAAACTCCATCATTTCTCTTATTCTTCTAGAAAAGCTATTAGATGTCCTTTATCCTCTATGAATTATTATTTTTCCGTTTTCCCTTTAATGAATTTAGTGTATTTAGAGCATATATATGAAAGACGCTTATTTAAGTTTTACCTAATTGAGTAGACATGTGCTTTCATTAAATAGTAAAAAACAAATTCCGTTTATTTTTCTTCTATTCAAATATAAGGACATAAAACTAAACGTAATGAAACCAAAACAGGAAGAAAAAACAAAGTGGGAACAAGAGTTGGGGTATCTGCCCATCAAATTTTATTTTTTTCTCTATATCGTTTTCAACTTTTTTCCCTTCATTGTTCTTATTTTCCTTTCTCCTTTTATTCCTAATCTCTCTCTAAATTATTCATCCTCTAAATAAATCCTATTACTCACCTCCCAGTTAGCCTCTATTATTAAATAATTTTTTTCTTTTCTTTTACTTACTCCCTCTATTGTTTTTTTTGTTTTTTTTGTTTTTGTTTTTCAATTCTTTCCTTTCCCCCTCTCTTGTTTCTCCAAAAAATGGAAAAACTTTGCTCCCTTCTTCATGCTTATAAATTTGCACTTTAAAATTCTCAAAAGAATTGTTTTATCTCTATTCCCTTTACTCTTCTTCTGAATAGAGAAAAGTAACTCCCCCTCCTCCCAACAAAAAAACAAAAAATAAAATAAACAGAGAAGGAGAAGGAGAAAAACTGATTTTAAATAGAGGAGGCTCCTTTTTTTCTTGCTTTTCGTACGAGAACAGTTAAATTACTTTCTTTTCTTTCACTTATTTAGTTCCAAAAAGGAAGAACAATAGTTTTATGGAGCATTTGCAAGAGCAATATATGCAAAGAGTCACTAAAAAGAAATTAATCAAATCAGGTAAGTATTTACAATTGTCACAAATAAGAATACTGGTGGATTCTTATGTAAATACTTCCTCTAAATTGAATTATTTGTTGTCCACCACAACAGATTATCACA
Organism: Nicotiana otophora; assembly: GCA_000715115.1. NCBI lineage: Eukaryota > Viridiplantae > Streptophyta > Magnoliopsida > Solanales > Solanaceae > Nicotiana > Nicotiana otophora. The sequence continues at coordinate 322,711 of AWOL01S0023253.1, read as the reverse complement.
AAAGACCAAAAATATATAAAACATACATACAAGACTTATAGAATTTGTTATAGAATTTGTAACGACCCGACCGGTCATTTTGAGCATTTGCATTTTGTTTGGTGGTTAAGTCTTGAGTAGCTTCATATGATGTATTATGACTTACATGTATGATCGGTTTTGATTTTTGAGTGGTTCGGTATTGATTTTGAAGAATAATTCACTATTTAGAAGCTTTAAATTGAAAGGGTTGACCAAGTTTGACGTTTATGTATTTGACCTCGAATCGGAGTTTGATGGTTCTGTAAGGTCTGGATGATAATTTTGAACTTGGGCGTATGAGATTTGCATTTGGATTTTGGCTCTAATTTGTGAAAGTTGACAATGTGAAGGTTTAGAAATTTTTTAAGTTTGACCATGGTTTGACTTTATGGTTATCGAGTTCGGATTTTATTTCGGGACTTAGAATAGGTCAATTTTGTCATTTGTGACTTGTGTACAAAATTTGATATCATTCCGAGTTGGTTTGGTAGGAATCATACGCTAGGTTGTGATTTTAGAAATTCTTGAATTTCATTGTGAATCCTATGTGTTTTGGTGTTCGATTCGCGGTTTCAGATGTTATTTTGTTATTTTGAGCATGCGAGCGTGTTCGTATGATGCTTTTAGACTTGTGTGAATATTTGATAGTTTCAGACGCTTTCGGGGTGTTTAAAGTTTTTCTGGTTCTTAGCTGGTGCTTCAGGTCTCGCAAATACGAAATCTTGTTGTCACGACCCTAAATTCACTAGTCGTAATAACACCTAACCGAACCCGCTAGGTAAGCCAAACAACAATTTTACAATTCCAATAAATATAAATAAGAACTCATTAGATGAAATAACTGAACTCCTACACATTAACCCAAACATTGGTAGTACAAATCATAAACTTCTAAGACTTAAAATTTACAAAGCTGGTACGAAATAAATACAATAGACTTGCAAATCTAAAGCTACTAAGGACAAGTGGCAGCTATATCCGAAAAGCAGGTACATCTTCAATGCCAGCTCTCGCTATACACAACAACATCAGCTCCAAGATCTGCACACAAGGTGCAGAAGTGTAGTATGAGTACAATCGACAACGTATACTCAACAAGTAACAAACCTAACCTTAGATTGAAAGCAGTGACAAGCTCGGAAGATAGTCAGAGTCCAACATCAATCATTGATAATAACATGAGATATGATAATGTCGGAAACATTAAATACCTTAGAACAATATTATGCTCAGCTGAGTCACATTTACGAGACAATCAAAGTCCAAATCTTATCACCGAAATCAACTAAACATGAGTTTATCAAAAGAATCTGCATTTTCCAACTCACAACATCAGATAAGAATTTTCATTTACCAATTAGCACGAGGAAAGTACATCTCTATGCCTACATGTCAATATACATGTCAAGTTATCAATTATTATATACCGTCTAGTATGAGGAATATACATCTCTATGCATATGCGTCAAATATTATCACGACCCAAAATTCAACTAGTCGTGATGACACCTAACCCAACCTGCTAGGTAAGTCAATTAGCAACAATCCAATTCAAATGAAATTTACTGAGAGAAATGATGATAATATAACTGAACTTTTATACACTTCCCAAGGACTGGTAGTACAAATCATGAACTGCTAAGATTTAGAGTTTACAAAGCTGGTATGAAATAAATACATCATCTGTTTGAAATATACATGAACAGATTAATAATTCTAAAGCTACCAAGAACAAGAGGAAGCTATGACTGAAATACAGGTACGTCTTCAATGCCAGCTCCCACCATACACAGCAACATCAATATCCAAAATATGCACGCAAGGTGCAGAAGTGTAGTATGAGTATAACCGACCCTATGTATTCAATAAGTAACAAATCTAACCTTAGGTTGAAAGTAGTGACGAGCTTGGACAACGGTTAGAGTCCAACACCAACAGCCAAGAATAATTCATAACAATATAAATAAGGCACTACAAGTAATAACTCAAAGATATGATGCTCAGCTCATTCATAATTACGTAAAATAGGCATACTTTTCAAGTATAACAATAAATCCCAAATCTTTCACCGAAATTACCAAAATATGGGTAAATCTGAAAACTGTGATTACATCTCTATGCCTACATGTCCATGTGCATGTGAAGTCATGTATGTCACAATGTCGTACAACATGAGAAAAATGCATCTCAATGCCTACATGCCAAGTATACATACAAACTGTAATACAACGCAGTGATAGAACGATATGCATACTCTCAGAGTATCAATTCGCTCAGTCTTCCCAGTCACTCAGTCCTCACAGTCACTCAGTCCTCACATTCACTTAGTCCTCACAGTCACTCAGTCCTCACAATCACTTAGTCCTCACAATCGCTCGACACTCACACTCAGTAGCTACCTGCGCTCACTGCTGGTAAGTCAAGCTTCGGAGGGGCTGATCCTGCACACGCACTAATATAAGCCAATCATGGCATGAATCAATAAATCCTGCTGCGGCATGCAACACGATCCCATAAACATCCTCACAATCAGGCCCTCAGCCTCACTCAGTCATCAATCTCTCCAGTCTCTCTGCCTCACAAATCTCATGCTAATCAGTCCAAACAATGATAATATGATGTGAGACAAATGATAACAGAGACTCATATATGATATGCAATGAATGAGTATGACTGTGTATGTCATTGCAATTTAAGCAAATAACTCAACAACAGAAATGACCTTAGTGGGTCCCAACAGGATAAGCATATAGACTAAACATAATTTCTAACATGGATCACAACTTAATTACGCTAGCACGTAGAAATTTCATGGATAGAAACAAGATTAGGTTACTACACAGTACCAAAGAATCAATCGAGTCACAATTCACACGGTGCACGCCCACACGCTCATCACCTAGCATGTACGTCACCTCAACACCAAACACATAACACAGATGTTTAGGGGTTCATACCCTTAGCACCAAGCTTAGAAGTATTACTTACTTCGAACAAGCCAAATCCAATACCGAGCAAGCCAAAAATACTCTAAAAATTCCATCCTACACGCATCAACCTCCGAATGGCTCGAAACTAGCCAAAAGAAACTCAAATACATCAAATAATGCCTAAGGAAACAAACCCAATCGATAAAGGTTGAATCTTTAATCAAAAGCCCAAAGTCAATCCAAAAGTCAAATCTGGGCCCGCACCTCAGAACCCGACAAAACTTACAAAATCCGACAACCCATTCAATTACGAGTCCAACCATACTAGTTTCACTCAAATCCGACTCCGAATCGATGCTCAAAACTCGAAAATTCACTTTATAAAATTTTAGACAAACCCCCCCAATTTCTCTTTTGAAATCATCAACCAATTGCCAAATAATGAAGATAGATTAATGAAATATAATCAAAATTGAGTAGATAACACTTACCCCAATCCATATGGTAAAAAGCGCCTCAAAAATCGCTTCAATCCGAGCTCCATAGCTCCAAATATGCTAAAATGGCCGAAACCCCCGAAAATAGAGTACTTATAATCACTGGACGAATTAATGAATCGCGATCGTGGAATTACCATCGTGATTGCGAAAAAGAAAAATACAATGCCGCGAAAATACACTATGCGATAGCAGCAACAGCCTCTCGAATACACAAGTCTGACAGAACTATGCGATTACGGGAATAACATTGCGAACGCGAAGAGGTAACCAACATCCTGCCCAACTCAGCCCAAACACTATGCGAACGCGTAGAAGCAGATGTGAACACGATGAAGACCAGCCACAACTCTACGCGAATGTGTTCATCCTCACGCGAACACGAAGAACAAATTCATAGTAGGCCAAAACAACCTTCGTGATCGCGGCTAGACCTTCGCGATCGTGAAGAACATTAGAAGAAACAGGTAACAGCAGAATACCAGCAATGCAAAACCATTCAAAGTGATCCAAACCACGTCCGAAACTCACCCGAGCCCCTCAGGACCCTATCCGAACATACTAACAAGTCCCATAACATAACACAGACCTACTCTAGGCCTCAAATCACGCATAAGAATATCAAAATCATGAATCATACCTCAAATCAAACTTAATGAATTTTTGAACTTTTAACTTTCAAAACTCACGCCGAACAATATCCAATCAACTCAGAATGAACTTAAATTTTGCACACAAGTCCCAAATGACATAAGGAAGCTATTCCAATTTCCGAAAACACAATCCGAATTCGATATCATCAAATTGAACTGTAACGACCCGACCGGTCATTTTGCTTCCTAGGTCCCTGTTACCCTAAATAAAACTCCCCGTATGTGCTTTTATTGTTTTATGACTTGCGGAGATGGTTAGTTCGGGATTTGGAAGGGTTCGAGTTGAAATCGGAATGCTTAATTCCTTAGTTGGCTTTTAAAATGTTACGTTTGACTTTGGTCAACATTTTGCGTAAACGACTTCAGAACCGGGATTTGACGATTCCAATAGGTTCGTATGATGATTTTGGACTTGGGCGTATGATCGGATCGGGTTTTGGATGACCCAGGAGCATTTCGACGCTTAAGGTTGAAAGTTTGCTTATTAAAGGTTTAAAAGTTCTTTAAATTTGGTTTGGAGTGAGTTTTGGTGTTATCGAGGTCCGTTTGGGATTCCGAGAGTGGGAATAGTTCCGTATGGTAATTTAAAACTTGAACGCTAAATTTGGTGTCATTCTGAGTAGTTTAAGTATGTTTTGGCACATTCGGAGTAAGTTGGAAGAACTTGAAGTTCATAAGTTGATTCAATTTGGTTTGGGGTGTGATTCTTAGTTTTGATGTTGTTTTCGCATTCCGAGGGTGCGAGCGAGTACGTTTTATGATTTCAAACTTGTTGGCATGTTTGGATGGGGCCTCGGGGGCCCCGGATGCCATTCGGACGATGCGCGTAGGTCATTTAGCCATGGGTGAACATCTGAAGCACCCAACTTCTGGTGTAATCGCACATGCGGAGCGCCAATCGCAGGTGCGAGCTCACAGAAGCGAGCCAACAACCGCAGAAGAGGACCAACATGGGCATCCAGAAACCACAGATGCGGACAAGGTGACCGCAGATGCGAGACCGTAGAAGCGGTCAAGGGACCGCAGAAGCGGGACTTGCGCATGTGCGGCTCATCTGCCGCAGGAGCGACATCGCAGAAGCGACATCGCAGAAGCGAGCCCTCATTCCACAGATACGGACTTAGGCCAGCCAACAGAGGACCGCATCTACGATGAACCTTTCACAGATGCGGCCCAGGGACCGCAGATGCGGAAGTCATGGAGGCAGAATGGTCCATTTAATACGGGACTTAGACGATTTTGACTCATTCCGCAGATGCAGACTTAGGCCAGCCAAGAGAGGACCGCATCTGTGATGAACCTTCCGCAGATGCGGCCCAGGGACCGCAGATACGGAAGTCATGGAGGCAGAATGGTCCATTTAATACGGGACTTAGACGATTTTGATTCATTTTCTTTCACCTCTTGAGCGATTTTGGAGCTCTTGGAGAGGCGTTTTCACCTAGCACTTTGAGATAAGTAATTTCTATACAATTTGAGTTATATACATAGATTATGGGTAGATTTTAACATGTAAAATTGTGAGAATAATGAGTTTAGGTGAAAAATCTAGATTTTGTTAAAAATGAGCTTTAACCACAAAAATGGTTAGGGAATTGAGTGAAAATTATATATTTGAGTTCGTATAGTTATGGGTAACAACTTTCTTCAAATATTTCCGGAATTCAGGCACGTGGGCCCGAAGATGAATTTTAGGAATCTTTCAATTGGGGTTGGGTAATCACTCTAATAGTTAGAATATGAACTTTTGATCACGTATTGATTAATTTATATAACATTTGACTAGTTTTGGATTGTTCGGCACCGAGTTGGGGCTTTAGAGTGAAATTATGACCGGAAAGTGAGCCTTCAGATGAGGTAAGTCTCTTGTCTAACCTTGTAAAAGGAAATTTACCCCATAGGTGATTTAGATCAATGTTGCTTCTAATTGTGGGGGCTACATACGTACGAGGTGACGTGAGTCCATGTGTAGCTACTAATTATGCTTATGTCCGGGTAGTTTTAGGACCCAAATCATGAATTACTTATAATGTTTGCACCCTACTTGTTAATTAAAGTGCCTAAATTATATTAGAACTTGTCAGAGGAATTGTGAAAGACCGTTAATGGAATTTGTATTACATTGTGTATTAGCCTTTAATAACGTTTAAGTCAAATGCTTATAAAATATCCTCTCTTCTTGTAGAGCGGGCCGAGCGCCTCGACAGTAGATAGATGCATCTATGGTTCGTGCCGCTCGACCCTCGGCAGTGTATATATTATTCTGGATAGGGTCGTACGACCTCGGCATAATCGTGTGTGATAACACTCGAAGTGTAATCATATATTTGGTATCATTCCCTGGCTTGAGAGGCAAAATTATATCCCGAGGCCTAGTGGTGAGCTGCTTCCTGAGCCGTTCTACAGCCTCTAGAGTCTCTCTTTTGTATTTATATTCTGTCTACTTTATTACGGATAGTAGTTAGAGTTTTATATATTTTACTAGTTGCTCATACACTTGTGACACCAGGTCTTGGCACACACACTAGTAGACTTTATGGTTTTGGAGTACTTGTATCATCATGATTACCATTCAGTTGTCTTCATTTCAGTTATTAAATTTCCCACTCCTTAATTTATTATTAAATAGAATTTAATTACTTGAAAACTTATTAAAAGAGACATAACATGGTTTAATTCACTGTTGGCTTGCCTAGCGGTAACGTTGGGCGCCATCACGGCCTACAGAAGAATGGGGTCGTGACATCAACTCTCGATCAAACTTATGAACATTCAAAACCTTCAAATTTCCAACTTTCGCCAATTAGTGCCGAAACCTTCTAGAAACATCCAAATGCAAATTCGGGCATACGCCCGAGTCCAAAATCACTAGCCGGACCTAACGGAACCATCAAAACTCCGAACCGAGGTCAAATACAAAAAAGTTAAACTTGGCCAACTCTTCCATCTTAAAGCTTCAAACATGAAATTTATTTTTCAAACTAATTTTGAAACACCTGAAAACCAAAACCGACGATACACACAAGTCATAATACATCATACGAAGCTAATCAAGACTCCAAATAGCTGGATGGAATGCTAATGCTCAAAATGACCTGTCGGGTCGTTACAAATATACATGTCAAATCATCAAATATTATATTACTGTCTAGCATGGGAAATGTACATCTCTATGCCTATATGTCAAATATACATGTCAAATCATTAGATGTTATATTATCATTTAGCATAAGAAAAATGCATCTGTATGCCTACATGTCAAATATTCATGTCAACAAAATATCATCACAGTGAAACCATCAAGAATAACCAAACTTAGCACGTTCACGATGCTTGGCACAAGGCCCTCACCATCACACACAGTAACACTTAACACCGTACGAGTTGCTTGCATAAATGCCCCTCATCAAGCACGTACATATAACACTGTGCCTGCCTCCATTGTTGGTATGTCAGACACCGGAGGAGCAGATCCTGCCCAAACGAAAATCATAATCACATAGCCCAATCATGGGGCCTGGTGCATGCGTAGCCTCAAAATTAGTATAGCCCAATGCGGGGCCTGGCGTACGCGTCACCTCAATAACAATATAACTGTTGCGGCGTGCAACCCGATCCAACATAACTCACAACACGGCGCTACGGCCCACATCAGTCATCAATCCGCTCACGTCTCCATATGTCAACATATCACGAAAACATAATCCAATCATATAACACGGAATACAACAATGTGCCTCAAATACAGCTCAACTCGTGTCACGTACAAAGACACTAATAACATATGAGATAGCACATCAAGGATACACAGAAGCAGAGATATAACATGTGGATATAACTATCATGACTGAAACAGTATTTCTACGGCTAAGGCAAATAGATCAACATGGCAAAAAAGCTATATCGGGTCTCAAACAATAAATCAGATAGCCTAGACATAATTTCTAGCATGAGTAAAAACTAATGTAGTCATACCAATGGAGAAAATATGATATCAATAAGTATGATAGCAACACAAGGCACATAATAGCCTACGAACTACCCGGATCATGAATATCACGGTGCACGCACGCACGCACGCCCGTTACGTAGCACATGCCTGACCCCAACCCATCTCAAATATCATAGTTCTCAAGGATAATTACCCTCAAATCCAAGTTTAGATATGTTACTTACCTCGGACAAGCCAAATCAATTACCGAGCAAGTCAAACAACATTCTATAAATGTCATCCCGTGCGAATCAATCTCCGAATGACTCAAAACTATCCAAAGGCAACTCAAGAAGATCAAATAATACCTTAGGAAACAAACCCCATCGATAAAGGTCAAATCTTTAATCAAAAACTCAAAGTTAACCAAAACGTCAACCTGATCCCGCACCTTAGAACCCGACAAAACCTATAAATTTCGATAACCCATTCGAAAACGAGTCCAACCAAACTAAATTTACTCAATTCCGACTCCGAATCGATGTTCAAAACTCAACAATTCATTTTAGGAAAGTTTAGACAAAACCCCCAAATGTGTCTTTTAAAATCATCAATTAAATGCCAAATTCGAAAAATTGAATCATGAAATATAATCAAAACCGAATACAAAATAGTTACCCAAATCCATGTGGTGAAAATCCTCTCCAAAATCGCCCAAATCCGAGCTCCATAACTCAAAATATGAAAAAATAACTCGAAGTCCGAAAATAGATTACTTATAGATCTGCTCCAAGTAAACCCTTTGCGAGCGTGGAAGGAGCCTCGCGCTCGCGAAGCACAAACTTCGTCGACCACAGAATTACCCTTCGCGCTCGCGGCACAATACTCATGAACGCGATGCATAGCTGAACCAAACCTTCGCGAACGCGAATGCGAAGACAAATACCTCCAGCTCCCAGCTCTTATACGCGAAGGCGGACCCACAGTGCAAACACGATGCTCAAGTCCCCACAACCTACGTGAACGCGATCATGCAGTCGCGAACGCGAAGCAGAAAATCACCTAGCTCTAGACTCAGCCTACGCGATCGCGGCAATATCTTCGCGATCGCGAAGAACAACTGAGGCACGGGAAATAAGTAGAAACTAGCAATGAAATCATCATCCGAAATGATCTGACACCACCCCCAAAACTCACCCCAGCCCTTCGGGACCCCCTCCAAACATACTAAAAAGTTCCAAAACATAACACGGACCTACGAGAGGCCTCAAATTACACATAACAACATCAAAACCACGAATCGTACCTTAAATCAAACTTGATGAACTTTTGAACTTTCAACTTCCAAAACTCGTGCCGAACCACATCAAATCAACTCGGAATAACCTCGAATTTTGCACACAAATTTGAAATGACCTAACAAACCTATTACAACTCCCGGAGCAACAATCCGAACCCGATATCATCAAAGTCAACTACGGTCAAACTTATGAACCTTCCAAACCTTCAAATTGCCAATTTTCATCAATTAGTACCAAAACCATTTAGAAACATCCAAATGAAATTCCACCATCCGGACCTAACGTAACTATAAAAACTCCGATCCAAGGTAAAATACACAAAAGTTAAACTTGATCAACTCTTCCTACTTAAAGCTTCCTAGTTGAGAATCATTCTTCCAAATTAATTTCGAATCACCCGAAAACCAAAACCAATGTTACATGCAAGTCATATTATACCATATGAAGCTACTCATGACCTCAAACCACCAAACTAGATGTAAATGCTCAAAATAATCAGTCGAGTCATTACATTCTCCCCTGCTTAAACATACGTTCGTCCTCGAACGTGCCAAGAGTCGTAATAGAGCCATCAAATCACTGAATCAACTCACCATACACATACCCATGGGTGATACCACGTCACCCCAAACCATGTAAGTCTGACAACACAACATAACTGAAGATTTTTACTTCAACCTTAATCCATAAGCCTTAGAATCAAATCACCAACATCCGAAATCCATTACAAGACCCGAATTTTGTATCCACACATTGTACAAGTCCGAACAATCTGTATCAAGCCATAACCATAACCCAAGATATAATCACATGATATACCATATAACTCGGATACTCATAGTAATAACTTCCGATCACAATAGTTGCTCAATAACAAACCCTACCAGTAACAACCTCATCTTAACTAAGATCTTGTTATGAACCTTCGTATACTGTCAATGACAAAAGAAACACACAAACACTCATAACCACTCATCAGATCAACAAGTTGTGGAGTTCTCTCGCCCAATAAGAACCATTGCCAAATTATAAGCTGACTAATGACGTTATTCATCCAAACATACCGTAATCAAATTTGATAGCACTCATTCCAGGTCCAATAACCTCATCTCATCAAATACAAGTTGCTCTACTGATATGCCACACCAATACTGCCTAAAGCCACAAACCGTGCAATCCGTGCGCCAATAAGCAACAACTCAAATGTACCCAAAAATGGATAGAGAATCAAATGAGAGAACCGTCCCGCAAGCTCAACAGGTACCACTATAAGCGCAAAGTTATAAACCCATCACACAAAGGAGAGCCAAAACACATGAAATCAACACAAAGAATCATATCCCAATAGAACTCCACTGTGATGCATGACCCCATCCAAACACCGATCCACATAAAATACCTCAAGCCATAATGCTCAAAATTAACAACCATACGCAAATCAACAACAAATACACGAAGTGCATGACCATAACCATGGAGAAACAGATAGCACAATATACGACAACCAGGAAAGGACATAACCAAGGCGCAATCAACCATTCGACACCCCAAGAACCATCTCACTCGAATTTCGCCGCAAGGCCTAAACAGAAACGCATCATGTGTGCAAATAACCAACAGATCATAACCCATCACAACATAGAAGAGTAACACATAGAACATATCAGAATACGAACAAGTTCAACTCTAACCGAATGACACATCCCTCAACAATAGCAGTACTGAGCCAACAAATCCGACCCAGTGTAGAATACACATCCTCATTAGGCCTACCAATGGACCCCAAATTAACTCCGGTCATCCACAAATAGATAGTTAACCCTCCAAAAGTCCACCATAACCTAACCATAACACATACTATTAGTTGTCTTACCTTGACCACACCTTCACATACTGCAACCAAGGAACAATATGCCTCTGAGAACTCCCAATCTCCAAATCCCTAGAATACGTGAATCACCATATCCGATCCCAACTCCGCCACTCGAATGACTAACACATCTCTCATACACAATCATCCCACGAGAAATATTTCCATAATTTTTTCGTGCCACACAACAAAATCTGAATATCAATAGTTGATCAACCAGGAAATTACCGTAATACCAATCAAGCATCCGTAAGTCAAAAAATAGTGCGCCTTTCTGAAATACACACTCGTCTCAAGTGATAACAAAATAGTGCCAGCATTCTTCTAAAAACCAGAAACCGTCCATACTGTCTAGAACTCGTGATCTTCCTTTAGAAACTAAAACGCAAACTTGCACGTGCAAATATCCATCCCACACATTGCACTGCCTCTATCATACATCATATTAAAATACGACAATTCCATTATCAACTCTGAATCACAAGCAGGACACTTACTTCATCAACCGAAAACCTTCCACTCTATCCCCATCCAAGAGAAATTCACAACATGCAACATACTCTTTATGCCTGTAGAAGACATCCGTCATAAGCTGTAGTCGACACCGTTGAGAACTATTCGAAATCCATTTGCACACAACTGAACCATTAGACTGAATCCCTCTCACTCAACCAAATCAAGCAGATCGCCAAACCTAGGGGTATTTCCATAAAACACCGGTAAAACCGCACCATCTCCGAAGAGCTAAGAGAGCCGATCATTTTTATTACCATGCTGATCCAATCTACTACCAAGCTATACTATTTCAGCGGCTTCCTTCCAAATTACCTTCAAATTAACACTTTTCCTTGCCCGTACACTACGATCGTTAACCCCAAGCTCACCACAAGAGATATTATCATGAAACCTCATTGCCCTAAAGCCCATAAGCCGCTGTATTCCCTCTTAAGCACCTTAAATACCGCAACCGAGACGCCCACTCTAAAAAGACCTTATGTGAATCAAAAGCTATTTCCTTAACCTCTATGATATTGAAGTATAGAATCCATAATGATACAGAAATACCGTGAGCCCTGACACCATCTATTGCAATCTCAGATCTTAGCCTTTTCCTTATTCAAAAATTCCTCAAATACCATACATGAATCTTGAACCCATTAGAACGTTCTCACGGGTTATCCACCCTATTCTAATCTCAAATGCACCACCCAAACGAGCCGAACGACCTGTGCTCTATTAGCACTCCAACACCAAAAGAAGTAAACCTACCTTAATGCAACCGAGTGACTTCTTTTTCTTGTCACATTACATCCATCACAAATAACAAATCCAAATCATTCCATGACATCCATGTATCCATAAAGTGTAACACATCATCCATCCAGAAATTCCTTACTCAAGTCATGCCCGAAATCAACCTCTTCAAGTCATAACTGATCCACACATATACCTCAGACCAAAACTAATCCAACACATTACCATGCAATCTGATCGTCAATAGTAGACTCCTCCACTTGGCTCAAAGCCATAGAATACCACATCCGATAACCCACAATACCCTTACTCCATTATTGCTATAATCTTGCACTGTAATTCAACTAAACCCTTCATAAGCTCATGTAAAATAAATCGTAAAATACCTCAAATCATCTGCTAAGCTCACACCTATCTTGTGACACTCAAGCCAACTTCCTCAGGCGATCCAAAATCAATGTGCAATACATATAACCCACTGGTAGAAGAAAACTCTCTATAGAAACATCAGAAGGATCACACAACCTCAGAACATCCCGTAGGAGATAACACCTAACTACTTAGCCTAAAACTAGAATCACTTGGTGACCCTATCATGGTCTTAACTACTATGCAATCAATCAATCCTCCCGAGTCTGAATTCGTCAACCAGACATAAGAATACACTTCATTACACAAACGAACAACTGAAAGATCCCTAACACACTAGTAACTCAAGACTGTACAACACATAAAGACAGAAAGCAAGCATCCATAATCCTCTCGCATCCCAAAATAAATTCTTCTTGTCACATACAAACCATCTAAGCACATCCCACAGTCACATCATACTCATCATATAGCCATCCAACCACTCACCGAGCCATAAATCCTACTCCTAGGGACACTACAGGACATATAATCCAAAAGTACATGCTTACATAACTGAAACTACCGAGGCCAAGCTACGGTCTAAACCTGGACTCAAGTCATCCAGACTTACCCATTACCAAAACACTGAAAACACATCCCGCACTTCATCCATGGAATACAAGCCCCCGATGCACAACTGATACCGAGCGCTCATATAACATACGAGTGAGTGGAAAAAATTCAAAGAGATATGCTTCAAGCTGAATCAATGCCATACGATAAGGAAATAAAGATGGAAAGCTTATCCTAGATGCCCCGTAGCCTCTCGAAGATAGTTATGGACGTCATCATACCAATCCGCAAGACTCTACTAGATAATTTCTCATGACTCGTAAAACCTGTGAACCTAGAGCTCCGATACCAACTTGTCACGATCTAAATTTCACTAGTCATAATGGCACCTAACCCAACCCGCTAGGTAAGTAAAATAACAATTCCACAATTCTAATGAAGATAAATAAGAACTCATTAGATGAAATAACTGAACTCCTACACATTAACCCAAGGATTTGTAGTACAAATCATGAGCTTCTAAGACTTATAATTTACAAAGTTGGTACGAAATAAATACATCATCTCTTCAAATATACATAAACAGACTTGCAAATCTAAAGCTACCAAGGACAAGTGGCAGCTATATTCGAAAAGTAGGTACATCTTCAATGCCAGCTCCTGCTATACACAACATCATCTCCAAGATCTGACGCAAGGTGCAAAAGTATAGTATGAGTACAACCGACCCCATGTACTCAATAAGTAACAAACCTATCCTTAGATTGGAAGCAGTGATGAGCTCGAAAGATAGTTGAAGTCCAACATCAATAATCAATAATAACATGAGATATGATAATGCTGGAAACTGTAAACAACTCAGAACATTATTATGCTCAGCTCGGTCACAGTTATGAGAAAATAGACATGTTTTCTTCAAGTATGACAATCAAAATTCAAATCTTACCACCGAAATCAACTAAACATGAGTTTATCAAAAGAATCTACATTTTCCAACTCACAACATCATATAAGAATTTTCATTTACTAATTAGCATGAGGAAAGTACATCTCTACGTCTACATGTCAATATACATGTCAAGTTATCAATTATCATATACCGTCTAGCATGAGGAATATACATCTCTATGCATATCTGTCAAATATACATGTCAAATCATCAAATGTCATATTACTCTCTAGCATGAGGAATATACATCTCTACGCCTATATGTCAAATAAACATGTCAAATCATTATATGTTATATTACCGTTTAACATGTGGAAAATGCATTTCTATGCCTACATGTCAAATATTCATGTCAACTCAATATCATCACAGGAAAACCATCAAGTATAACCACACTTAGCACGCTCACGGTGCCTGGCACAAGGCCCTTACCATCACACACAGTAACACTTAGTACTATATGAGTGCCTGGCATAAATACCCCTCATCAAGCACGTATATATAACACTATGCCTGCGCCCACTGCTGGTATGTTAGACTCCGGAGGGGCAGATCCTTCCCAAGGGCTAAGCATAATCACATAGCCCAATGGTGGGGCCTGGTGCACGCGTAGCCTCAAAATCAATAACACTTAGCCCAATGCAGGGCCTGACATACACGTCACCTCAATAACAATATAACTGTTGCAACGTGCAGCCCGATCCAACATAGCTCACAACACGGATCTACGGACTACATTAGTCATCAATTCGCTCAAGTTTCCATATGTTAACATATCACAAAAACATAATCCAATCATATAACACGGAATCCCACAATGTGCCTCAAATATGGCTCAAACTCGTGTCACGTACAAAGACACTAATAACATGTGAGATAGCATATTAAGGATGCACAGAAATAGAGATATAATATGCAGATATAACTTTCATGACTGAAACAGTATGACTACGGCTAAGGCAAATAGCTTAACATAGCAAAATAGCCCTATCGGGTCTCAAACAACAAATCAGATAGCCTAGACATGATTTCTAGCATAAATAAAAATTCACATAGTCATACCAATAGAGAAAACATGATATCAAGAAACATGATAGTAGAACAAGACATAACAATTACAGGAACCAGCGCCTGCTCCCGAGCCGAACGAAGTTGATAAGGGGGAGGAGTCGTTGGATTCCTATCAGGTACCAAGATATTTCCAGGTACTAGAAGAAATAAACGCAACTAAATCCACGGTGGAAGAACTCGAACAAGTCGCATTGTTTGAGAAGTTCTTAGATAGGAAGTTCCATTTGGGGACAGGATTAAACCCCGAGCTCAGGTCAGGATTTATAGAATTTCTTAAATTTAACGTTGATTGTTTTGCGTGGTCACATGCGGATATGACAGGTATTCCGCTAGAGGTGGCCGTGCATAAGTTAAGTCTGGATCCCAACATCCCTCCGATAAGGCAGAAGAAATACCCTATTGCCGAGGTCAGAAATTGGTTTGTCAAAGAAGAGGTAACTCGATTGCTTGATATTGGTTCAATCCGGGAGGTAAAGTATCCCGACTGGCTAGCTAACATAGTAGTAGTTCCGAAAAAGAATAATAAATTTTGTATGTGCGTAGATTATAAGGATTTGAATAAGGTGTACCCAAAAGACTCGTTTCTATTTGTGGCATCGATTGTATAAGTTCGTGAAGAGGGCTGGATGAAATTGACAATCATTGATCAAATGATATGCGACGACCGGGCATAAGTTGATGAGTTTCCTTGATGCCTATTCCGAGTACAACCAAATTAAAGTTAACCCGTAAGATCAGGAAAAGAGTTCGTTCATAATGAACTTTGGCACATATTGCTACAATGTGATGCATTTTGGGCTTAAGAACGCCGGAGCCACTTACCAGAGGCTTGTGAACAAAATGTTTGAAAGAAAATAGGGAAAACAATGGATGTTTATATAGATGATATGATGGTTATCTTTGAATGCAGGTGATCATTTGAAGCACCTCCAAGAAACCTTTGACATCCTAAGGAAGCATAACATGAACTTAACCCCGAAAAGTGTGCAATCAGAGTCAGATCCGGTAAGTTCTTTGGCTTCTTGGTGTCACAAAGAGGGATCAAAGTCAATCCCGATAAAATCAAAGCCATCCAGGACATTTCCGACCAGCTATCGAATGTGAAAGAGGTTCAGAGGTTAATTGAAAGACTAGCCAATTTATGCAGGTTCATTTCCCAGTCTTCAAAAAAATGCCATCACTTCTTCTCACTTCTAAAAAAGAAGAACAACTTAGAATGGACTCTGGAATGTCAACATGCCTTGAAAGATTTGAAAAGGTATTTATGGAGCCTTATGTTACTATTTAAACCAGAGGAAGGCGAACAATTGCTAATTTACTTAGTGGTCTCGGAGGTAGCGGTGAGTGCCGTTTTAGTCCGTGAAGACGAAGGTATGCAATCTCCTATTTATTATGTTATTAAACTTTTAACGGGAGCGGAGACTCGCTACCACACCTCAAAAAATTGGTCTTATCTCTCGTAGTCGCCGCTCGAAAGCTTAGGCCTTATTTTCAATGCCACCTGATAGCCGTGGTGAC
Organism: Nicotiana otophora; assembly: GCA_000715115.1. Taxonomy (NCBI): domain Eukaryota; kingdom Viridiplantae; phylum Streptophyta; class Magnoliopsida; order Solanales; family Solanaceae; genus Nicotiana; species Nicotiana otophora. Next base: position 305,792 of record AWOL01S0023253.1, on the reverse strand, counting down.
AACTTTTCCCCTGCGGAATATCCTTCATAAACCAGAATTATCAGGTCGACTAGCCAAGTGGGAAGTCAAAATGAGTGAATTTGACATAGAGTATAAACCCATGACTGCGATCCAATCGCAAGTTTTGGCCAACTTCGTGGCTAATTTAAGTCCCGGACTACTGCCTTTGGCCACCAAAGAAGAGGTGATGGTGTCGGAAACGAAATCAGGAGTCTGGACCTTGTTCACGGACGGATCTTCCAACGTGAAAGGGTACGGGCTTAGGGTAGTACTAATTATGCCCTCGGGAGAAACTCTGAGGCAGGCCATAAGAACTGTTCCCTTGACTAACATTGAAGCCGAGTATAAGACTTTGATTACAGGACTTGAACTGGCCTGGGGACTAGACTCCGAGGTCATCGAAATCAAATGCAATTCCCAACTGGTAGTGAATTAGGTATACGGGATCTTCGACACTAAAGAGGAGCAAATGCAACAGTATGTAGTGAAAATCCAGACTCTGCTCTCACGGTTCTGGGAATGGTCAACCACCCACATTCCGAGAGAAGAAAATGCAGAAGCAGACACACTGGCTAATCTGGACTCGTCCATAGAAATAAAGGGATCAGCCTCCGCTACGGTCGTACAACTCATGCATTCGATATTGGATGTGGACGGTTATTATGAATTAAATGCAACCGATTTGTTCTACGACTGGAGAAACGAAATCATATACTATCTTAAGCACAAGAAACTACCCAAAGATCCAAAGGCATTCCTGGCACTCTGTACCAAAGCAACTCGTTACTGCTTTAGGGAAGGCTAGTTGTATAGAAAGTCTTTCCAAGGCCCGTTGGCCTGATATTTAGGAGCCTCCGAGGCTAATTATGTCATGAGAGAAGTCCGCGAAGGAATCTATGGGAATCACTCTGGTGCAGACTCATTAGTGTTAAAGTTAGTTAGGGAAGGATACTACTGGCCTCAAATGGAACAAGGTGCTAAGGCATTTGTTCAGAAATGCGATAAGTGTCAACGCCACGCGCCGTTGGTGCATCAACCGGCAGAACTACTACATTCAGTATTGTCGCCTTGGACATTCATAAAATGGGGGATGGACATAGTCAGTTCGCTGCTCCCGGCTCCTGGCTCCCGGTAAGGTAATATTTCTTTTGATTTTAACTGATTATTTCTCTAAGTAGGTTGAATCAATTATTTACCAAAAACTCGGCGAGCGCGGAGTAGTTGATTTTTTATGGGAGAATATAATTTGCTGGTTCGGAATACCAAAAGAAATAGCATGCGAAAACATGCCACAATGTATAGGCGCAAAGGTCACCAAATTCCTTGAAGACTTGAAAATCAAAAGAATTACATCTTCGCCATACCACCCGAGCGCAAACGACCATGCGAAATCGACAAATAAGGTGATTATTTAAAGTCACAAAAAGGGATTGGAAGTAGCCAAAGGCAAATAACCCGAAGAGTTACCGGGAGTGTTATGGGTATACCGAACGACGACCAAATCAAGCGCGAGAGAGACACCTTTCTCTCTCGTATACGGAGCAGAATCCCTAATCCCGGTGGAAGTGGGAGAACTTACCATAAGATACTTCCGGGCGGACGAAGAAGCAAACAACGAAGCATTGCTGGTTAGATTGGAGCTGCTTGACGAACGCAGGGACTTGGCGCATATAAGGATGGCGGCCCAGAAATAAAGAATGAAAAGCTATTATAATCGAAGAGCCAATCTCGATTATTTCAAAGTGGGAGACTTGGTTTTAACGAAAGTAACTCAAAACACTCGAGAGCTTAATGCAGGGAAGCTGGGTTCGATGTGGGAAGGCCCCTACTAGGTTTCAACTGTCACCGGGAAGATCATATGAACTGGAAAATCAAAACAGAGTAAAATTGCCGAGCAACTGGAATGTAGCACACCTCAAAATATACCATTGCTGATGAGCACCGTTTATATTGAAAGTATGTGTTGCACTCTTTTTCCCTTCGTCCAGTTTTTATCCCAGTTGGGTTTTTCTGGCATGATTTTAAATGAGGCAGCAACGGAAAGCATACTACGAAGGAAACTCCATCAGCAGAAATAAGACCTTTAAACAACAAGGCATGGGAACAATAAGCCACTACGTGATGGTTCGATAGTCTTTGGCTCGATAGCAAAGTTCCTAATGGGAAACAAAGCTTACTATCGGACCTAAATCTACCCGACCATTCACGAGTGCCCCTTCACTACAAGCCACTAAGGGGTGGTTAGATAATATTTGGCTTGGTAGCAAAGTTCCTAACGGGAAATGAAGCTTGCTATCAGACTAAAGATTGTCCAACCATTCACTAGTGGAATCATCAAAGGAACAAGACTTTCGGTGTTCCAATTCCCATTTTTCGCATTCAAACACTGGGGGGAACGATATGAGTATGCGACAACCCGATTGACATAGAAATTGGAACTATGAAATCCGAGAACAAGAATGTATCATCAGGACTAGGAACAACGCGACCAGCCCCGTAGAAACAAGTTGTACAAATTATCCACAAGTAATGGCAATTTCTTTTCAGCACAACGAATGCTTATGTACTTTTGAAAATAGGAGGAATAAAGTAAAGTCCTTTTATTTTTATCTTGTTTCTTGTCCAAACGATGGATTAATTTTTTCATTTGAAAGTTAATTAAGTACTTCAAGGGCTAGTGCTGGAATAAACAGGAAACATCCTCTTCAAGAGCACCGTAAACTTAAGAGGGCCCTCTCTTATGAAACTCTCACGGTAAAGGGTTGATTCCAGAAGAGTTTATCCCCGGAACCCAATGCTATCGGGGAAAAATACACTCGAAGCCTTGCATAATTCAACGCAAAAAAGTAAACTTCGTGCAATGCTTAAATGAAAAAGCACTTTTATATAACAAACGTGCTAAGTAGCACAAGTACAAAAGTATGAAAAGGAAAACAAAGGGAAAATAAAGCAAAAACTAAACTATTGCGTCCCCAGAACTTGGGGGAAGAGAAGTGTCTGCGCCTCCAGGAGAAGTAGGTGAATCTGCCGTCAGCTCGGGATTTTGGCCTTCATCATCCCCTTCAAGTTCCTCCTTAGTTCTCGAGAACTCAGAACCGAAACTAGAAGAGTCAGTTGCATCGGGTCGAACCGGGAGGCACCTCCGGGCGGTTGATTCCAGCTCACGGGCCTTGGCGATCTTGGCATCAAAATCAATGATGCCCGCTTTGGCCTCTTCCAAGGTTTTTCTCCTCTTGCTATACATAGAGTGTGTTTTCTCAATAGTGAGGAAATACGCTCGGCGCTGGAGCTCTGACTTAAGCTGATCAACCTCGGTCAAAAGGTTATTCTGCTCAGCTCTTGTGGCCTGAAGGCTGAAATCAAGGTCATGAATAATGGAGATATGAACCTTATTTTTTTCCATAACCCTCTTATACTTATCCTCCATCTGGTCACGCTTCTCCTCTACAGCAACAACCTCTTCAGCTTTGGAGTTCAAGGCTATTTCCAAATTATTCAATCTCTTAGTAGAGGCAGCCTCGCGCTCGACAATAGCAAGAACAATGTTTTGGACCTCAGGCCACTTAGCCTTGGCTTCTTGAAATTGTACACTTAACTGGGTGGCCTCTTGCTAAGGGCCATCACCTCTTGCTTGCTCTGCTGCAACGAGCCTCCAACTCACCGCCTTCGGTAGCTTGTGCTTCTAGTGTCGGGAGACGAGTAACAATTTGATCCCGCTCGGCCAATAGTCCATCCTGCCCGGACGAGAGTTTTTCTTTATCGAGGATCAACTTCTGAAGACCCTCAGAAGCAAAGAAGTTAGCCTGCAAAGCAAAAACTCAAATAAAAAATCCTGTCATAACAAGACAAGAAGAAACAATAAAAGGAACAAATATCATAACGATAATGTGTTGTGCATGTCATTGTTTATCATACACTCCCCTGAAAGAGAGTGTATTTTCTTCTTATCTTTCTATGAAGCCAGCGACTTTAGGTAATTGGCGAGTTCCACCAGCCGGCGCAACAGATAACACTCGGTAGAGATCGGGAGGGAGACGCTACTCCTCCTCTGCAGAGGGGGGCAAATAGTTGTGACCCAAATTCCCATGGTCTGGGGACTTGGGAGGGGGGATGTAGTAGTTGCTGGTGACGAAGGTATGACCGGCGTAGAAGGAGATGAAGCTGATGGTGTGTTGGGATGAGAAGCAGCCGCGACAAAGGAAGTGATGGTAGTAGGTTGCTAATCAACAGAAGATGGAAGAGGCCCAGTACTCAGCCCCATAGTACCGGGAGCAGGAACAGGGACTCGGAAGCGAGAATTGGCATCCTCCACTATATCACACTCCCCAGGAGCGCTTGGACGTCGTCCTCGGTTAGTGTTATTAGCTCTTCAGATTGAGCATTCTGTTGAGCTGATGAAGGTCGTCGTCTTCTCTGTAGGGAAGCCCCTTCATCACTAGCTTCCCCATCATCATCAATCACCACAGTGGCTCCGGCTGGCTCGAGCACGGTACTCTTCACCTTTTTACTTTTGCCCTCAACCGAGGAGGAGCGCCGCCTTTTTGGTTGCTTACTCTCCGGCCGAGGACTCCGAGAGGAAGCACCTACACTAGAAGTGGATCCGATGGTGCCTGTTCAGGTAAAGGCCTCCTTCAGCAACCTCACAGCCTCTGCAGGATCAGCCAAAACGTCCTCCTCGGGGACGGTAACAGAGCCCTGCGGAAGACCTAAATTCAATGGAAAAAGAAGTTAACCAATTTTCTTATACATGAGGTAAAAACAAGATTAGTTTTAAGAATCACCTTACTATGATTTTTGGACTTCCACCCATACTTGAGGGCCAGTACTTTCCACCGACGGGTCTCAGGCGTGGTAATATCCAAAACCTTCTGGACCCACTGGTCCAAGCCTTCAACCCTTGGTGGTGTCCACCGAGTTGCTGAAATAATGAAAAGAGAAAGATCAATAACAACAAGAAACAACCTTTAATCAGAGAAAAGACAGACGGTTAACTTACGTGTACGAGTCCATGACTCATATAAAGATGGAGTTGTGGCTGGGATGATTTCCCTGGTGGCAACTACAACGAACCTCTCCATCCATCCACGGTCGTTGTCGTCATCCATGTTGGTGAGCAAAGTATGGTGGCCACGTTCGTTAAGGTTTATCACTCCCTCATGGAAAATCTTGGGGGAGTAAAGGTTCATTATGCGAGCCAAGGAGAGCTCTTCCTCCGTCTCCTAGCATAGCCACCATAGACAGGTTACCGTCCTCCACACAGAGGGGCTCACCTGTTCTAAACATACTTGATATCGGTGGCAGAACTATAAGATTACGGGGTCAAGTCCCCCGCTCAATGAGAATGGGCCCAAAGTGAAGGGGTAAGTGTAAACGTACCTAAAACCCTTCTTAGGGAAGGTTACTCGCTCCGCCAGATTGCAAGCGATGATATTCAGATCATGGCAACCACAATCCTCCTACACAACAGGAATGCTAGAAGGACGAATGAAAGAAGGGTACACACCAACAGCCCATGTACGAGAGTTGGTAGAAGAAAACTTCTCTTCGAAATCCTTGGTTGTACTGAGCCTTTAGGAATGATGGTGCTCACCGTAGGAGGGGCAACATCATCAGTGCTTTCTTTATTTTTTTAGAGTGTTTAAGTTCTTGGAGGAGGAGGCCATGGTTAGTAGAAGGTAATAAGAGTTCTTTGAAGAAGAAGATTAAAAGCAAATAAGAGTTGAATGCAAAGGAGTTGAGAGAGTTTTGCAAAACTGTGAAGTGTAAAAGAAGAAGAATGAGGCATATAAGTAAAGGAATAGACGGCTAAAATCGTGGCCATGATTACCTCGAGAACCGATGAAAGTATTGCTAAATTGTGGAGTGACGTATGTCTGGGGCATTAAATGCGGAGAGACGTGTATCTAATCAAGCGTCAAAAACTTTTCAGAGGGGATCAAAAAATTTTCCGCCAAGAAAGGCATCTTCATAAACTTCCCGATGACACAAAGATGTGTCACCGGAAAGCAGGGGGACTATCTGTATAGGGTAGAATTAGTTCGTATTAAATACTTGAATAATAGAGTAACACGCGGAACCGGGGACAGACGGAAAGCAAGGCAAGTAGAAACCAAGACCGGGGGCAGCAACTTTGGTTGGCACCGGGAAGACCCCGAGGGGAATACTGCTAATGAAGACAAATGAATGTTTGCCCCCGATAACATTCAATGAAGAATATTCTGCAGTATTATATACAAAATCCGTTACAGAGAATTTTGGCATTCATAGCATGCCGTTACACATTCATCAATGACTCCCATAATTATTATTTAAGAGGGGCTTGATCCTAGGACCTTGTTCCATAGGTGCAACTATAAATAGTGATTTCAACAGCCATTGTAAGGGAGACGAATTTTCTTACAAACTTATGCTGCATATTATTCAAAAGCTCAATAACACTTTATTTCTTCTCTATTGATATTTCAACGCTAAGTCTTGCATTTAATTTAATTTATTTATTATTTTTGGGATCAAATTGATTCTCTTGTCTATAAACCACGTTACAAATTTAACTGTATCATTTTACGGGTAAACAAAAATACAACCATTTCTTGCACTTCAAAAAAGTAGTAATTACCATTTTCGATGAAGCAAATAGAAAGATCAATATCTACTTAGAAAGACAGGGATTTAATTACATATGTAGAACCAATTACGTGAAGAATGAATTTTAGGTATATTGTAGTGTAGCCCTTTGAATAAATGATGTTGTACTCCTTCAAATTCCAATATTAAGTGATTGAAGTTATTTTCTGTTTTAAATTAACTGAAAGAATATTTTCAGGGTTTTCTGCTATCTACATTTCATTCCCTCCGTTAAGACTTTTTATATCAGGCAAGTCCATTAAGACTTCTAATACTGGGTAGTTGTTGTAACGGCATATCCTTATTGGGACAACCTCTTACCAGTGCAATACATGAAAATAACGCATATAAATGAACAAAAAATAGAGGAAAAAGGCAAAATAAGGAAAAAAGATAAATAGCAATGCTCATCTATGAGATATGCCACATCAGTTTTTCAATTCCCTACTTTAAATATATATATATATATATATATATATATATATATATATATACTAGTTTTAGAGTACGCGTTTTGCGCGTGTACCCATATTAATGAGTAAATAAGTTTAAAAAATCACATAAATATTATCAAATATTGTGTTTGTGTTATATATTAAAATTTAAAAAAATTGTTAGTTCCTAAAGAGAGAAATTTTTATAAAGCACTGTAGTTTAGAGCCTAGTAACTGTAGTTTGCCTAGTTATTATTCTTAGCTACTGTTCAATTGTTACTAGCTTGTATCACTTGTATTCAAACATGCAACGAATACTGCCTGTGTTAACTATATTCGTTCGCGCAACGAATATAACCTGTATTAGCTGTATTTGTTCGCACAATTATATTCATTCGCGCAATAAATGTAACATATATCAACTATAATCAAGACGAAATACAAGGATGTATATAAAGGATACAACTTGTATCAACTGTATACATGGGTGTATACAAAGGATACAACCAATATCGACGGTATTCGTTCGCGTAACGAATACAACTAAGGCGAAATACAGAAATACAGAAAAATAAAATGCTCTTGTTGAGAGTCAAATTCAAGACCTCCGCTAACTAAGCAAGGACCTCTAACCAACTAAGTTACGAGAGCTTGTTGCTCTCTTGTTTCAGTTCAAAATAATTAATCTCATGTTTCAAATATAGCTACTTTATATATATACTAGTCTTAGAGTACGCGATTTGCGCGTGCACCCATATTAATGAGTAAATAAATTTAAAAACTCATAAAAATATTATCAGATATTGTGTTTGAGTTATATATTAAAATTTAAAAAATTATTAGTTCCTAAAAAGAGTAATTTTTATAAAACACTGTAGTTTAGAGCCTACTAACTATAGCTTGCCTAATTACTATTCCTAGCTACTGTTCAATTGTTACTAGCTTGTATCACTTGTATTCAAACATGCAATGACTACAGCCTGTGTTAATTATATTTATTCACGCAACGAATATAACATATATCAACTGTAACTAAGACGAAATATAAGGATGTATATAAAGGATACAACTTGTATCAACTGTATACATGGGTGCATACAAAGGATACTACCAATATCGATGGTATTCGTTCGCGCACCGAATACAACTAAGGCGAAATAAAGAAATACAAAAAATAAAATGCTCTTGTTAAGAGTCGAACTCAAGACCTCCGCTAACTAAGCAAGGACCTCTAACCAATTGAGCTACGAGAGCTTGTTGCTCTCTTGTTTCAGTTCAAAATAATTAATCTCTTGTTTCATGGATTTGCTATAAAATTCAAATATAGCTACGAATGATAAATTTACTGAAAGTATAGCAACGAATGATAAATATAGTGTAATATTTGATATATCGCATAATTTTGCCTCCTAAAAATGATGAATGTTGAGCCCATTTAGCTAGCTCAATAAAGGAAGTAATCATGTCCCACTAAATTCCGTAAATGTCTTATTGTGATTTTGAGGACTTTTTTGGAAATATTTAAGAAAATTATTGATACTTTAATGACCTAATACTGAAAATAAATAATACAAAAATACATTTATCATTATTTTTCATAAATTTGACAAATAATACAATTCAATAATTTTTATCTTTTGATCTTTTAGAGATTTGGAAAAGGAAAATTTAGCTTATAGCTCTTAAAAATTTGATACGTGACAATCTAAATCTAAAAATGACTAATATTTAGTTAATATTTTATAAAAATAATTAATTTATGAAAAACATATACGAACCTGTCATTCGTTGGAACAAATATAAAAAGAGAAAAAGTTAATTTATGACAACTCAAATAAAATACATATTATCTTTTACTATTCCATCGCTATTTCTTCAAGCTTGTATTTTATGAATTTCACTCTTAATACTGTATTATAATTGATTTTGCTTTACTTTTTGATTGCTTTCACTGCAAATGCTCTTTCTATGAACATAAAGTTATGTACTATAATTAAGAGTTTATCAACTTGAAAATTTATTTTTATTATATGATAAACTTAGAAAAGAATTGAATAGAATTCAGTTGCTAATTAATTATATAATTTTGAGACTTAATAATTTATTCTAAATATTAAAAAAAAATACTTTATATTTATTGGTTCAAATTATTAAAGCTCTTATCATCATTTAAATATATAACTATAATTATAATTTTATTCACTATGAATTATGTGTTCAAAAGATTAATAAAAACTGATATGATCATATTTTACTTTTAAATCTTTGTGTTTGTAGAATAATTAGTGATAGTGACTCTTGCTAATTACTTTTTTGATCTCTCTTTTCCCTATCTCCTTATATCTTTTATATTTTAAATATAGTTATTTGTCCTTATTACTGAATCTATTTTTTAAATATTATATAAAAAATATTGTTTGGGTGAAAAGTAGCCCAAATTTAATTTGTAAATGATTATGGTTCATATATATAGTTCAAAGGTAACATGTAAAGAATTACAATTATGTGACATTATCCAAGTAAGAAATAATTTAATAAATAAAATTTTAGTTAATCTGAAAAAGGGATAACTCTTTAAAATATTGTTTAAATTAGATAATTTAAATCCTGTTTAAAATTTCTTACATGGTTCAAAGCAATGATTAGATAACAAAATTTTAGTTGATTTTGAGAAAGAGTTAAATTTTTAACATATTATCCACTATTTTAGCTGTATAATAAGTAAAAGTCCATTGGACGACCAAGGGTGAACCAGCAATTACGCAACATTCCTAGCTTCAAAAGGCACTTCATGCCTTAAAAGAGTTTACATCATTTTTCTATACCAAAATTATCAGTCACTTCTTTACTATTGCTCTTGGATCTGTCGTGTATTAATATAGTTGCCCCTTAGAGTTTCAGTAAATCAAGGAAAGTTCGAGCCCATTTTGGTAAATCAATCTCTTTTTTTCTAAAAGTTTCTATTTTGTATAGAAATAGATAGATTTTGCAATCGTCTTCACTCTTCCACCAAAAGCTCCAAAAAGCAACCGTCCACTCTCTCTCTAAAAAACCCCAAAAGCTCTCTCCATGATTCTCTGTTAATGGTAACTTGAAAAGTATGAAATTGGACTTCGAAGATAAATATACTTAGGTCAGTTTATGCTCCATTTATTTTCTTATTATTTGGGTCTCCTTTTACTGATTTTTTGTTCAATTGGTTACATCTCTTTCAATGTTTGCTGCTTCATTTGGTATTTGGGTTGTAATCATATTGCTTGAACTGATTTTTGACTTTGTTGTTGATGTTGTTGGCCGGCATTCTTCCGTTTTTGCCGATGTCCGTTCCATGGATTGATACGGAATTAAAATTTGAAAGAACTATGTGTCCTTCCTAGTTCATGGGGTGAGAACATTTGATTTTATAGTTCCATACAGAGATTTTGTTCCATACAGAGATTTTGTTATCACTGAAAGTGCCACCTTTGCTGCCCAAAAACTGAAGCAATATCAAACATGATAATGTGATGACTTGATAGGTTATTTTGAGTTTTAGCCTTCATTTCTGTATTCCGAGATCTCGAATAGCTCCGTTTAGAATTTCACGATTTGCGTGTGTAGTTCGTGTCTTTTTTCGAAAACTTTTTATGTGGAAAATTGAAGAAAATATGAATTTTAGCCTTGAAAATGATTTGAGTTGACTACGGTCAATATTTTGTGTAAACGGACTCGAATCAGTATTTTGACGGTCCCGGTAGGTTAGTATTGTGATTTGGGACTTGGGCGCATGCCCGGAATTGAATTCGAAAGTCCCTAACTTGATTTAACGTGATTTGTTGAAAACTAGTAATTTGAGGGCGTAAATTTTTTTTAAGTTTGACCGTAGGTTGACTTTGATGCTACCGGGTTCGAATTTCGGTTTCGGAACTTTGTATAGGTTCATTTCATTATTTATGACTTGTCTGCAAAATTTGGTGCAAAACGAAGTTGATTTGACGTGATTCAGACGTCCAGTTGTATATTTGAAAGTTCTTAAGTTTTTTTGAAAGTTCCAAGCATTTTGATGTCCGATTCGTAGTTCTAGGTGTTATTTTGGTGTTTTGATCGCACGAGCGGGTTTGTATGATGTTATTACACTTGTGTGCATGTTTAGTTTGGAGTCCGAGGGGCTCGGGTGAGTTCCGGATAGGCTACAGATTGATTTTGAACTTAAAGGGTCTGCTGGTTTGCTGATATTCGGTGTCTGACGTTTTGTGCTTCGCGATCGCGAAGGGGAAGTTGGGCTGGGGGCGGATTTCTTCATCGCGAACGTGAAGCACTGGAGGGGTTACCCTTCGTGAATGCGACCAGCCTCTCGCGAACGCGTATGGTTAAGGGGACCTGGGAAGGGACGTGACCGTTACTCTACACGAATGCGAGCCTTGGCTCGCGAATGCGAAGGCTAGGGGGTGAAGCCTTTGCGAACACATGAGGAAAATCACGAACGTGTAGGCCATTCTGGCTGCTGTGCATCGCGAACGCATCAGGCCCTTTGCGAACGTGAAGAAAGCCTGACGCATAGCGACTTAAATATCCCAAAGTCGGGATTTAATTCATTTTTCACCATTTCTAAGTTTGAGCTCGGCCTAGAGGCGATTTTGAAGAGAAATTTCATCCAAACTTCATAGGTTAGTAGATTTTAACTCGTTTTCTTTCATTTCCATCAGCCCATTGATTTCTAACCTTTAATCTATGCTTTTTCATGGTAGAAATTAGAGATTAGAAATAGAGAATTTTGAGAAATTGAGATTTAGACCTTAAATTGAGGTCGGATTTCGAAACTAATCACATAATCGGGTGCTGGGGGTGAATGGGTAGTTTGGTTTCAGTCCGAATCTCGAGTTTTGACCAAGCGGGGTCTGGGGTTGACTTTTGTTGACTTTTTTTAAAATCATTAAAGATTGAATCTTTTTCACTCGTGGGTAGTTTCTAAAGCTATATTTGGTTAGATTCGATTGGTTTGAAGGTGAATTTTAGAGAAATGGCCCCGGTTGAGCTTTGATTTGATTGCGGAGCGAGGTAAGTGTCGTGGTTAATCTTGACTTGAGGGATTAAGACTTGTTAGTCTATTTGCTATGTGTTTTATGCGTGGGAACAACATATATGTGAGGTGACGAGTACTTATGCATTGTTATTGGGTTAAAGCATGTGGGTGAAACTTGTTTTCTTGTATTTTATTGCTTTGTCAATTATGATATCCATGTTTAGGTTAGATTATTTTTTTTTGATTATTTGTTTCGTAATCATTGCCCTTTTTATAATTAGCAAATATTTCCGGAAGTTGAAGTTTGATATCTTGGCATCATATTTGACGTTAAATATATTCTCCGCATTATTTAATACTCGAATTCATATTATCATTGTTACATGGTGAGGAAGAGAGTAAAAACATGAAGGGTGATGCCATACCATTGCATTTACATTATTATTATTACATGGTGAGGACGAGAGTAAAAGCACGAAGGGTGATGCCGTGCCATTAATCTCATTCATTCATTATTACTTGGTGAGGAAGAGAGTGAAAGAACAAAAAGTAATGTTGTGCCATTTATCTCATTTATTCATTATTACACGGTGAGGAAGAGAGTAAAAGCACAAAAGATGATGCCGTATCATTCATATCATTTAATCATTATTACATGGTAAGGATGAGAGTAAAAATACAAATGGTAATGCCGTGCCATTTTCATATCATTGGTTTTACTGATTTATCGGTTGGTGATTTACTTGGTTACTTCGTAATTTCATACCTGTCATAGTTATTATATTTTCCCCCTTCTTGCATGTCCCCTCCCAGTTGTACGTTACCATTCTCTGTTATTATTATTGCGTTTTATATACTGGTACATGTTTATTTACGTAGGTATCCTGTTATAGCCTCGTCACTATCTCGTCGAGGTTAGGCTCAACACTTACAGAGTATATTGGATCGGTTGTACTCATACTACACTTCTACATTTCTTGTGCAGATACTGATATTGATCCCCGCGGTGCGTGAGGTGCGTCAGCTTGGATCATTGCATACGGAGACTTGAGGTAGATCCGCTGGCGTCCGCAGACTTTGCAGTCCCATTCCTTTTCCCATTTTTATAGTTCATTTCCTTCGAAACAATTGTATTTATTTCGTACTTTGTTTCTAGACTTCTAGTTGCTCGTGTACTCGTGACTCCGGATTTTTGGGAGTAGATATTATCACGTGACCTATATTAGTACTGTGTTAGATTGGTTTCTATTTCTCATTGTATATCATCATTGTGTTTTTAACTATTACATTTGGCTATTTAATTATCTCACGTAGGCTTACCTATCAAGCGGATGTTAGGCACCATCACGACTCTGAGGTTGGGATTCCGGGTCGTGATAAGTTGGTATCAGATCACTAGGTTGCCTAGGTCTCACGAGTCATGAGCAAGCTTAATAGAGTCTGGAGGATCGGTACGGAGATACCTGTACTTATCTTCTAGATGCTATGGAGTTTTAGGAAAATTCACTTCTTTTCTTCTATATCATGCGATTTTATTCTATCATTGATGATTGAACTGTTCTATTCTTGTTCTCTCGCAGATGGCAAGAACACACACAACATCTGCAGCCGGACAGGAGCCGGAGCCCCTTGTGGCAGCTAGTACCAGGGGTAGAGGCTGAGGCCGAGGTCGAGCCAGAGGCCGAGGCAGAGACAGAGCTCAGCCTAGAGTTCGAGCAGCAGCACCCGTAATGGAGCCTCAGATTGATCATGAGGAGGAGGTCCCAGCTCAGATCGCACCTATCGGATCAACTCAGGTCCCGGAGGGATTCATTACTACTTCAGGACGCTCTAGTCTGCTTGGTGGGTCTTATGGAGAGCGTGGCCCAGACCAGTGCATTTTCGGTGGCACCAGTTGTCTCTCGGGCCTGGGGAGGAGCACAGACTCCCTCTACTCACACCCCGGAGCAGGTGGCTCCCCTATATCAGACTCCAGCAGCCAGCCAGTTGGGGTAGTTCAGCCGGTTGTTGCGGCACAGGCCGGGATAGGCCCGCTATGTCTTCTAAGGCCTTGTTGAGGCTGGATAAGTTTACCAAGCTCTTTTCTGTTCATTTTAGTGGTGCACCTTCTAAGGACCCACCGGATTACTTGGACCGTTGCCATGAGGTGTTGCGCAACATGGGTATTGTTGAGACCAATGAGGTCGATTTTGTAGTGTTCCAGATGACCGATTCTGCCAAGAGATGGTGGAGAGATTATGTGTTGACTTGACCAGCTGGTTCACCTTCACTTACCTGGGATCCGTTTTCACAGCTATTTCTAGAGAAGTTCATTCCTTTCATTCTGAGAGAGGAGTATCGCCGACAGTTTGAGCGCCTTCAGCAGGGTAGCATGACTGTTACCCGGTATGAGACTCGATTAATGGACCTAGCTTGCCACGCCATCATCTTGCTCCCTACTGAGAGGGAGAGAGTGAGAAGATTCATTGATGGGCTCACTTTCACTATCAGGCTACAGATGGCCAAGGAGATCGGAGATGATATTTCTTTTTAGAGGGCCGGAGAGATTTCTAGACGGATCGGGATGGTTCGTGGTCAGGAGAGGGGGTCAGTATCTGATAAGAGGCCTCGTCATGTCAATGGTTTCAGTGGTGCCTCGTTTGAAGGTAGGGGTACCTTTGGTAGAAGCCATCTTCTCAAGCCATTTCAGTCAGCACTTCAGACATCCCACGGTGCTTCGGGTAGTCGTGGTCCTTATGTATCTCATCCTGAGCAGCTAACCTACATTGCACCATCAACTCATAGTAGTGCACCTCCGATCCAGAGTTAATCAGAGTAGTTATCCAAGTCGACAAGGCCAGTTCTAGGGTCAGCAGTCACAACAGCTGAGGGCTTGTTATACTTGTTGAGATCCGAGCCACCTTTCTAGATTTTTCCCTAGATCACAGGCGGCATGGACCATCAGGGTTCTCGTGCCATGGTTCTGGCAATGATTGCTTCACTGCCCGCTCAGCCAGCTAGAGGCGGGGGTCAGGCTACCATAGGTGGAGGTCCGACCATTAGAGGTGTAGGTAAGGCCGTTAGAGATGGAGACCAGCCAACTAGAGGCCGTCTGAGGGGCAAAGGTCAGAGTGGTGGGGCCTATCCCCATTTCTTTGCATTCCCGGGTAGACTTGAGGTCGAGTCATCTGACGTCGTCATCATAAGTATTGTTCTAGTTTTTCATAGAGATGCTTCAGTTCTATTTGATCCGGGCTCTACTTATTCCTACGTGTCATCCTATTCTGCTTCATATCTAGTTGTGCCTCATGATTCTTTGAGTGCTCCTATATATGTGTCCACGCTTGTGGAAGATTCTATTATTGTAGATCGTGTCTATCGCTCGTGTGTGAATACAATTGTATTCTTGAGACTTGTGTAGATCTCCTACTTCTTGATATGGTGGCCTTTGATGTTATTTTGGGCATGGATTGGCTGTCACCTTATCATGTTATATTGGACTGTCACGCTAAGACAATGACTTTAGCCATGCCAGGGTTGCCTCGATTAGAGTGGAGAGGGACTCCTAGTCATTCTACCAACATGGTTATTTCTTATTTGAAGGCTCGGCGTATGGTCGAGAAGGGGTGTTTAGCTTATTTGGTCTAGTGCGGAGGTTCCTTCCATGGATTCAGTACCTGTTGTGTGTAAGTTTCCGAAGGTGTTTGCTGCAGATCTGTCGGGGATGCCACCCGATAGAGATATTGAGTTATGTATTGACTTGGCTCCGGGCACTCGGCCCATTTCTATTCCACCATATCGTATGGCCCCGCCTGAGTTGAAGGAACTGAAGGAGCAGTTGCAAGATTTGCTTGATAAAGGATTCATTAGATCTAATGTCTTGCCTTGGGGTGCGCCTGTGTTGCTCAGAAGGATTGTTTGATGGGGATGTGTTTAAATTATCGGTAATTGAACAAAGTCACTATCAAGAACAAGTACCTGTTGCTGAGGATTGATGACTTATTTGATCAGCTTCAAGGTGCCAAAGTATTTTCGAAGATCGATTTGAGGTATGGCTACCATCAGTTGAAGATTAGGGCATCTGATGTCCCTAAGACAACTTTTTGGACTCGGTATGAGCATTATGAGTTCCTAGTAATGTCATTTGGGTTGACAAATACCCCATCAACATTTATGGATTTGATGAACCAGGTATTTAAGCCCTATTTGGATTCTTTGATGATCGTATTCATTGATGATATCTTGATCTACTCTCGCAGTCGAGAGGAGCATGAGCAACATCCTCGGATTGTACTTCAGACTCTTAGAGATAGTCAGTTATATGCCAAGTTTTCAAAGTATGAGTTTTGGTTGGACTCGATTTCCTTTTTGGGGCATGTTGTATCGGCCGAGGGGATTAAAGTGGATCCTAAGAAGATTGAGGCGGTTCAGAACTGGCCTCGACCTACTTCAGCTTCAAAGATTCAGAGTTTCCTAGGTTTGGCGAGTTATTATCGCCGATTCGTGGAGGAGTTTTTATCTATTGCAGTCCCATTGAATAGATTGACCCAGAAGGGTACTCCGTTCAGGTGGTCCGGTGAGTGTGAGTTGAGCTTTCAGAAGCTCAAGACTGCTTTGACTATGACGCCAGTGTTAGTGTTGACCACATGTTCAGGATGCTACACAGTGTACTGTGATGCATTGCGTATTAGCTCGGTGCAGTATTGATGCAAGATGGTAGGGTGATTGCATATGCATCGCGGTAGTTGAAGGTTCATGAGAAGAATTACCCTGTTAGTGACCTAAAGTTGGTAGCCATTGTTCATGCACTGAAGATTTGGAGGCATTACCCCTATGGCGTATCGTGTGAGGTGTTCACGGATCATCGGAGTCTACAGTATTTGTTCAAGCAAAAGGATCTCAACTTGAGGCAGAGGAGGTGGTTGGAGCTATTGAAAGACTGTGATATAACCATTTTGTATCATCCCGGAAAGGCCAATATGGTGGCCGATGCCTTGAGTAGAAAGGCTGTGAGTATGGGTAGCCTTGCGTATATTCCGGTTGGTGACAGACCGTTTGCATAAAATGTTTAGGCCTTGGCTAATCAGTTCGTGGAGTTAGATGTTTCAGAGCCCAGTCGTGTTCTAGCTTGCACAGTCTCTCGGTCTTCTTTGTATGAGCACATCAGAAAGCGTCAGTATGACAACCCCCATTTGCTCGTGCTTAAGGACACGGTGAGGCATGGTGGTGCCAAGCAGGTTATTATCGGAGATGATGGGGTGTTGTGGATGTAGGGTCAGATTTTTGTGCCCAATGTGGATGGGCTTCGTGAGTTAATTCTTGAGGAGGCCCACAGTTTGCGGTATTTCATTCATCCGGGTGCCGCCAAGATGTATCAGGATTTGCAGCAGCATTATTGGTGGAGAATAATGAAGAAGGATATAGTTGCATATGTGGCTCGGTGTTTGAATTGTCAGCAAGTAAAGTACGAGCATCAGAGACCTGTCGATTTACTTCAGAAGCTTGAGATTCCCGAGTGGAAGTGGGAGCGTATTACCATGAATTATTTTGTTGGGCTCCCACGGACTTCGAAGAAAATCGACGCAGTATGGGTCATTGTGGACAGGTTGACCAAATCGGCACATTTCATTCCAGTAGCAGTTACCTATTCTTCATAGCGGTTGGATGAGATCTATATCCGCGAGATCGTTCGTCTTTAAAGTGTGCCGGTGTCCATCATTTCTGATCGGGGTACGCAGTTCACATCGCACTTCTGGATGGCCCTACAACGTGAGTTAGGCACACGGGTTGAGTTGAGTACAACATTCGACCCCTAGGCGGACGGTCAGTCCGAGCGTACCATTCAGATATTGGAGGATATGCTTCGCGCCTTTGTTATGGATTTCGGGGGTTCTTAGGATCAGTTCTTGTCGCTTGCAGAGTTTGCCTACAATAACAACTATCAATCGAGTATTCAGATGGCTCCGTATGAGGCATTATACATGAGGCAGTGTCGTTCGCCTGTTGGTTGGTTTGAGCCGGTAGAGGCTCGGTTGTTGGGTACAAATTTGGTTCAGGATGCCTTAGAAAAGGTCAAGATGATTCAAGATCAATTTCGCATAGCAGTCTAGGCAGAAGAGTTATGCCGATCGGAGAGTTCGTGATGTTGCATTCATGGTTGGAGAGAGGGTATTGTTTCGGACTTCACCCATGGAGGGTCTGATGAGGTTCGGAAAGAAGGGCAAGTTGAGCCCTAGGTATATCGGACCCTTTGATATTTTTGAGAGAGTGGGTGAGATGTCCTATAAGCTTGCATTGCTACCTAGTTTATCAGTAGTCCACCCGATGTTCTATGTCTCCATACTCCGGAAGTATTACGGTGATCCGCCCCATGTGTTAGATTTCAGCTCCGTCCAATTTGACTTATGAGGAGCCGGTGGCCATTCTAGCCCAACAGGTCTGGAAGTTGAGGTCTAAGAGTTATCCTTTAGTTAGAGTACAGTGGAGAGCTCAACCGATCGAGGCAACCACGTTGGAGTCCGAGTCCGACATGCGAAGTAGATACCCACACCTTTTCACCAGTCCAAATACCTTTCTATGTCCGTTCGAGGACGAACATTTATTATATAGGTGGAGAATGTGATGACCCGATAGGTCATTTTGAGATTCGGCCTTCATTTCTGTGTTTCGAGACCTCAAATAGCTTCATTTAGTGTTCTTCGATTTACGTGCACAGTTCGTGTCCTTTTTCAAAAAACAACTTTATGTGAAAAATTGAAGAAAATATGAATTTTAGCCTTGAAAATGATTTGAGTTGACTACGGTCAATATTTTGTGTAAACGGATCCGAATCAGTATTTTGATGGTCCCGGTGGATCCGTATCGTGATTTGGGACTTGAGCATATGCCAGGAATTGAATTCGGAAGTCCCAAACTTGATTTAACGTAATTTGTTGAAAACTAGTAATTTGAGGGCTTAAAGAATTTCTAAGTTTGACCGTAGGTTGACTTTATTACTATCGTGTTCGGATTTCGGTTCCGGAACTCGGTATATGTTCATTTCACTATTTATGACTTGTCTGCAAAATTTGGTGCAAAACGGAATTAATTTGACGTGATTCAGACGTTTGATTATTTTTGAAAGTTCTTAAGTTTCTTTGAAAACTTCATGCATTTTGATGTCCGATTCGTAGTTCTAGGTGTTATTTTGGTGTTTTCATCACGTGAGCGAATTTGTATGATGTTATTACACTTGTGTGCATGTTTGGTTGGAGCCCGAGGGGCTCGGGTGAGTTCCAGATAGGCTACAGATTAATTTTGAACTTAGAGGGTTTGCTGATATCTGGTGTCTGATATTTTGTGCTTCGCGATCGCAAAGGGAAAGTTGGGCTGGGGCGAATTTCTTCATCGTGAACGCGATGGCTAGGTCGTGAACGCGACAAGCCTCTCGCGAGCGCATAGGGTTAAGGGGACCTAGGAAGGGAATTGACCGTTACTCTACGCGAACGTGAGCCCTGGTTCGCGAACGCGAAGGCCAGGGGGGTCAAGCCTTCGCGAACGCGTGAGGAAAATCGCGAACCGTAGGCCATTATGGCTGCTGTGCATCGCGAACACGAAGAAGACCTGACGCCCATTGACTTAAATATCCCAAAGTCGGGATTTAACCTATTTTTCACCATTTCCATGTTTGAGATCGGCCTAGAGGTGATTTGGAAGAGAAATTTCATCCCAACTTCATAGGTTAGTAGATTTTAACTCGTTTTCTTCCATTTCCATCAACACCCATTGATTTCTAACCTTTAATCTATGTTTTTTCATTGTAGAAATTAGGGATTTAGGTAAAAATTGGGAATTTTGAGAAATTGAGATTTAGACCTCAAATTAATGCCGAATTTCGAAACTAATCACATAATCAAACTTTGAGGTGAATGGGTAATTGGGTTTTGGTCTGAATCTCAGGTTTTGACCAAACGGGCCCGAGGTTGACTTTTATTGACTTTTTTCAAAATCATTAAAGATTGAATCTTTTTCACTCGTGGGTAGTTTCTAAAGTTTATTTTGAATTGTTTGAACTATATTTGGTTAAATTCGATTGGTTTGGAGGTGATTGTTAGAGGAAAGGCCCCGATTGAGCTTTGATTTGATTACAGAGTGAGGTAAGTGTCGTGGTTAATCTTGACTTGAGGGATTCAGACTTGTTAGTCTATTTGCTACGTGTTTTATGTGTGTGAACAACGTATATGTGAGTTGACGAGTACTTATACATTGTTATTGGGTTAAAGAATGCTGATGGAACTTGTTTCCTTGTATTTTATTGCTTTGTTAAATATGATATCCATGTTTAGGTTAGATTATTATTTCTTTGATTATTCGTTTCGTAATTATTGCCCTTTTTATAATTAGCAAAATATTTTCGAAAGTTGAAGTTTGGTATCTTGGCATCATATTTGACGTTAAATATATTCTCCGCACTATTTATTACTCGAATTCATATTATCATTGTTACATGGTGAGGAAGAGAGTAAAAGCACGAAGGATGATGCCGTGCCATTGCGTTTACATTATTATTATTACATGGTGAGGACGAGAGTATAAACAGAAAGGGTGATGCCATGCCATTTATCTCATTTATTCATTATTACATGGTGAGGAAGAGAGTAAAAGCACAAAGGGTGATGCCGTGCCATTTATCTCATTTATACATTATTACATGGTAAGGAAGAGAGTAAAAGCACAAAGGGTGATGCCGAGCCATTTATCTCATTTATTCATTATTACATGGTAAGGATGAGAGTAAAGGCACGAAGGGTGATGCCGTGCCATTTATCTCATTTATACATTATTACATGGTAAGGAAGAGAGTAAAAGCACAAAGGGTGATGCCGAGCCATTTATCTCATTTATTCATTATTACATGGTAAGGATGAGAGTAAAGGCACGAAGGGTGATGCCGTGCCATTTTTATATCATTGGTTTAACTGATATACCGGTTAGTGATTTACTTGGTTACTTCGTGATTTCATACCCGTCGTAGTTGTTATATTTTTCCACTTCTTGCATGTCCCTTCCCAGTTTGTACATTACCATTCTCTGTTATTATTGTTGCTTTATATATATTGGTACAAGTTTATTTACGTAGGTGTCCTGTCAGAGCCTCATCACTACCTCGTCGAGGTTAGGCTCGATACTTATGGAGTATATTAGGTCGGTTGTACTCATACTATACTTTTGTACTTCTTGTGCAGATAGTGGTATTGATCCCCGCGGCGCATGGGGTGCGTCAACTTGGATCATTGCATACAGAGACTCGAGGTAGATCTGCTGTCGTCCGCCGACCTTGAAGTCCCCTTCCTTTTCCTACTTTTACTGTTCATTGCCTTCGAAACAATTGTATTTATTTCAGACTTTGTTTGTTGATTTCTAGTAGTTCGTGTACTCGTGCCTCCGGATTTCTGGGAGTAGATATTATCACGTGACTTATAATAGTACTCTCTTAGATTGAGTTTCTATCTATCGCTGTATATCATTATTGTGTTTTTAAATGTTAAAATTGGCTATTTAATTATCTCACGTCGGCTTGCCTATCAAGTTCATGTTAGGCGCTATCACGACCCCGAGGTCGGGATTCCGGGCCGTGACAGATATTTATGGTTTATTTTTGTAAACCTAATTAATTAGTAGAAATAGTTCTTTTCTAATGCAATTTACAAGTCTAATGGTCTATTCCATAGAAAGGCATCTTGGTGATCAAAAGGTGTGTTCATAATCAGGTTCGCTACTTCTGTTAGTGGAACATTTGTTTAATTAGTACTAATTGATGTTGTTCATAGTATAAGTGTCACGACCCAAAACCCACAGTAGGCCGTGATGACTCCCAACACTACAGTTAGGCAAGCCAATGATGAAATCAACACACTAATACATAATCTAAAATGCATCTCGAAATAAATAATGAAATAAATAACTAAAATCGTTCAATTTCATAAGAAAGTACTGATGTTATTAATTTAGTTGTTCGAACATGGTCAAAATATAAACCAAGATACCATAACAGAATACAACCAAGAACAAAATCTAAATCCCCAAAATCCGGTGTCACAAGTGCATGGGAATCTAGTAGAGTATACAGTACTCCTACAACAACTGTCTAGAATATAAAATAGACAGAATACAATAAATGAATAAGGCGAGGACACTGTGTGCTGCGGATCGTAACATAGAGAGCAGCTCACCACAAAGTCTCCTCAGACACTGCACCTACTGGCCCAGATGATCACCAAATTTACATGTCTTAGTACCTGCACAATTAGTGCAGAAGTATAGTATGCGTACGTAAATCAACGCATATCTAGTAAGTATCTAGCCTAACCCCAAAGAAGTAGTGACGAGGGGTCCACATCGATACTTACTAGTGGTCCAATAATTCAAGTATAATAAAAGTAGACAAGTATGAAGCATGGAAAGTAAAACAATAAAAAACAAATATATATACATAATACGATCTTCAACTGAAGAGTAAACACGAAGTCCTCAATAATCAGATACCACCTTTAATGGAATACATAATGGTCAACAGCAAATAAAATGTCACATCTCAAGTCAGGAAGACTCATAGGCACATTGACTTCTTATCAAATGTCACGCATGATTCCGCCAAGGCGAACGGTCCGATCCCATAAGAGTAATGACGTGATATCCTACCGTGGAGTATGGCCTGATCCCATAATAGTAGTGTACACTGCCGAGATCATACGACCCAATCCATTAATGTATCTTATAATACTGTCTAGGCGAGCGGTTCGATCCTATAATGGTACTGCTAAGGCGTTCAGTCCGATCCCATAGGAATAGTGAAACTTGACGGGTCACGGGCCCCACTCACGAATATATGTGTGAGTTATGAAATTTAAGAGACTTTCGGACAAATTCGTACAACACGGGAGGAATCCGTACAAGGGAAGTATAATTTCCACTACTAATCATGTAGTTCGCCAAGTATCTAAAATAGCAAGTTCGATGCTTTATGCAAGTCTAGTCTGAGGCAAAAATATAAATTAAAGCATTTTAATAGGCAATAATGACTCAAATAATACAATTTAAAGCATGGCGCGAATCGAAGTCTATCCGGATGTAATCAGAAATTCTAGCATGCGCATGGACACTCGTCACCTCATACGTGCGTAGCTCCAATATCACATAGCACATAATAAATATAGCACCTACGGGGTAATTTTCCCATCACAAGGTTAGACATGAGACTTACCTCGCTCCGAAATCTGATAACCGGCTCCAACGCCTTTCTAACACCTCCAACCAATGCCAAACGATTCGAAACTAGTCCAAGAACATGCAAACTAATCAAAACATACTCAAAGACTCATAATCTAACAATTAGAAACAATCCCCAACTCCACACCAAAAGTCCACAAAGCCAACCCCCGGGCCCAAGTGCCCGAATTTCGAAGTTTATCGAAGATAAACGTTACCTATATCACCATGAACACAAATATATAATTTATTCTCAATTCCATATCCATATTTGTGGTCAAAATATAAAAATATCATTCTAGGTCATCTTCCAAAAATCCCACATTTTCCACCTCAAATCTTTAATTTACAAACCTAAATTCTTACATATTCATGAAAATATAATCAAAAGTGGGTTGAAAACACTTACCCTCAATAGGTGGGTGAAATGGCCCTTCACAATCCCCCCAACGTTGGATCTAATTGATCCCAAATGAAAAATGAGAAGAAATCCCGAAACTCCAACTTATAAGATGTGCCCAGGCATTACTCTTCGTGAATGCGACATGTGCCCCCCGTTCGCGAAGCACAACTCATTCCTGCTCCAAAATCCTCTTTGCGATTGCGAGATTAGGCCCGTGAATGCGATGACTTACCAGGATGGCCCTACGCAAATGCGACCATGCCTCTGCGAATGTGAAGGCCAAGTCTCCAGGTCCAGCTTCTCTTTCGTGAACACAACCTGGCCATCACAAACGTGGAGCGCCACTGCCCAAACCTTCGCGAACGCGAAGCACAAACGACCACCTGCTCAAATCCTTCTACACAAACGCGTGCTTCCCACCATGTTTGCGAAGAATAAAACCAGCACCAGCACCAACAACCAGCAGCAACAAAAGTCACAAACTTGGTCCGAAACTTCCCTGAAACACACTCGAGGCCTCCGGGACCCCGTCTGATCATACTAACCTATACCAATACCTTTTCCAAACTTTTCCAAAGGCTCAAAACGCCACGAATAACATCAAAACGACGAATCAATGATCAAAATCCTTCTCTTAACTTTCAAATATTCACACGTCACCGAACGCGTCCGAACCACACTTAGACATTTCGGACTGCGACCAAACTTCACGCACAAGTTCCAACAAATAAAATGAACCTATCCAAGGTCCTGAAACACTGCCCGTAGCTTGATAACACAAAATTCCACTCTAAGTCAAACTTAGCAAGTTTTCAAACCTTAAAAATGCAATCTTCTGACAATAAGCACCGAAACACTCTCGGACTATCTGATACTCAACCCGAACATATGCCCAAGTCTGAAATCACCTTACAAAACTATATTAAACTTCAAATCCCGGTTTTGAGGTCGTTTACTCAAAAATTAAACCTTGGTCAATTCTTCCAATTTAAAGCTTCTAATTTGAGAATTATTCTTCCAAATCAACTCTGAACTTCCCAAAAATCAAAACCGATTACACGCTCAAGTCATAATACATAAAGTGAAACTACTCAAGATCTCAAACCGCCGAACGATATGATAGAGCTCAAAATGATCGGTCGGGTCATTACATTCTCCCCTACTGAAACATGTGTTCATCCTTAAACGTGCCATGGACCGTTCTAAAGTTTCCAAAATCACTATATAACTCCTCGTGCACCTACCAGTGCCATCACAATCCACATGAGCACATTAGCTCAACCCATACGGAAGATCCTTCCGGCTACCTTAGTCCATAAGTCTTAAAACCAAATTCCAACATCTGGAATTTACTATGAGGTCCTATTCTTGCATACATACACGACAACAATCTCCACATGATGTACTAAAGCATACATATACACCTAATTCGTAACCAAACGATGTACCGTATCGCTCATATGCCCATAGTAATATCATCCAACCGCAATACCTACAAATTTTCGAACTCTGTACCGTAGTATACCCCATGACACATAAAGAAAATACTATTCCAAACCTCGCAATACTGCAACGAAGAAAGAGAGGCGCATACTCTCATAACCACCCGTGAAATCAATAAATCATGGGGTTCTTCCATTCGACAAGAACCATTATCGCATTCTGAACTGACTAGCGGCATACTCCCTCCAAGCATACATAATACAAATCCGTTTGTGCTGATTCCAGGTCCAACAACCTCGTATGATCCAGTACAGGCTGCTCTGATACCAAGCTGTCACGATCCAAAATCCACCGTAGGCGGTGATGGCACCCAACACTACCGTTAGGCAAACCAACGATGAAATCAACACACAAATATATAATATAAAATGCATCTCAAAATAAATAATTGAATAAATAACTGAAATTGTTCAATTTCATAAGAAAGTACTGATGTTATTAATTTAGTTGTAAGAACGTGGTCAAAATATAAACTAGGATATCATAACAGAATACAACCAATAACAATATCTGAATTCCCAAATTTCGATATCACAAGTGCATGGGCATCTACTAGAGTATACAATATTGCTACAACACTTGTCTGGAATAGAAAATAGACAGAATATAATAAATGGATAAAACGGGGACTCCGTGCGCTGCGGATCGTAACATAAAGAGAAGCTCATCATAAAGTCTCCTCAGCAACTGCGCCTATGCGCTCAGATGACCACCACATATAGCTGTCTCAGTACCTCCACAATTAGTGCAAAAGTGTAGTATGATTACGTAAATAAACGCGTACCCAATAAGTATCTAGCCTAACCCCAAAGAAGTAGTAACAAGGGGTCAACATCGACACTTACTAGTGGTCCAATAATTCAATTACAAGAAAAGTAAACAAGTATAAAGTGGCAAGTAAAATAGTAAAAACAGATATATGTACATAACACGATCCTCAACTAAAGAGTAAACACGACGTCCTCAATGATCGGATACTACCTCGAATGCAATACATAATGGTCAACACCAGATAAAATATCACATATCAAGTCAGGAAGACTCATAGGTACACTCAATCCTTATCGAATGCCACACACGATTATGCCGAGGTGAATAGCCCGATACCATAAGAGTAATGGCACAATATCCTGCCGTGGCGTATGACCCGATCCCATAATAGTAATGTATACTGCCGAGGTCGTACGACCCAATCGTAGATGAATTTTATAATAGTGCCGAGGTAAATGACCCGATCCCATAAAGGTACTGTTGAGGCGTTCAGCCAGATCCCATAGGAATAGTGAAACTTGATGGGTCACTGGCCCCACTCACGGATATATATGTGAGTTATGAAATTTAAGAGACTTCCGGACAAATTCGTACAACACGGAAAAAATCCGTACAAGGGAATTATAATTTCCATTACTAATCAAGTAGTTCGCCAAGTATCTAAAATAGCAAGTCCGATAGTTTATGCGAGTCTAGTCTCAGGTAAAAATATAAATTAAAACATTTTAACAGGCAAGAATGACTCAAATAATATAATTTAAAGCATGTCATGAGTCTAAGTCTACTCGGACATAATCAGAAATTCTAGCACGCGCACAGACACTCATCACCTCATAGGTGCGTAGCTCCCAAAACACGTAGCACATAATAAATATAGTATCTATGGGGTAATTTTCCTCTCACAAGGTTAGACATGAGACTTACCTCGCTTTGAAATATGATAACTAGCTTCAACGCCTCTCTAACACCTCCAACCAATGCCAAACAATCCGAAACTAGTCAAAGAGCGTGCAAACCAATCAAAACATACACAAAGACTCGTAATTTAACAATTTGAAACAATCCCCAATTCCACACGAAAAGTCAACCCTCGACCCCATGTGCCCGGATTCCGAAATTTCTCAAAGATAAACATTACTGATAGCACTACGAACTCAAATATATAATTTATTCTCTATTCCATGTCTAATTTTATGGTCAAAATCCAAAAATATCATTCTTGGTCATCTTCCAAAAATTTCACATTTTCCACCTCAAATCTAAATTCATACATATTCATGAAAATATAATCAAAAGTGGGTTAGAAATACTTACCCTCAATAGGTGGGTGAAATGGCCCTTCAAAATCGTCCCCAAAGTCGGTTCCAATTGATCCCAAATGAGAAATGAAATGAAATCCCGAAACTACAACTTATAAGGTCTGCCCAGGCATTACTCTTCGTGAATGCGGCATGTGCCTCGCATTCGCGAAGCACAACATAGCTCTTGCTTCAAAATCCTCTTCATGATCGCAAGGCTGGGCCCAAGAACACGATGCCTTACCAGGCCGGCCTTACATGAACGCGACCCTGCCTCCGCGAACGTGAAGGTCAAGTCTCCAGGCCCAGCTTCTCTTTCGCGAACGTGACCTGGCCATCGCGAACGCGGAGAACCCTGACCAAACCTTCGTGAACACATCTCTCCAATCACGAACGCGAAGCACAAACGACCTCCTGCTCAAATCCTTCTTCGCGAACGTGTTCTTCCCACCGCATTCGTGAAGAACAAAACTAGCACCAGAAAAACTCACCAACTTGGTCTAAAATACCCCAAAACATACCCGAGGCCCCGTCCAATCATACCTACCAGTCCCAATACCTTATACAAACTTGTTCAAAAGCTCAAAACGCCATGAATAATATCAAAACTACGAATTGGCGATC
Organism: Nicotiana otophora; assembly: GCA_000715115.1. Taxonomy (NCBI): domain Eukaryota; kingdom Viridiplantae; phylum Streptophyta; class Magnoliopsida; order Solanales; family Solanaceae; genus Nicotiana; species Nicotiana otophora. The sequence continues at coordinate 277,907 of AWOL01S0023253.1, read as the reverse complement.
AAAATCCTTCTCTTAACTTTCAAACCTTCAAAGTTCGTCGAATGCGTCCGAACCACACTTAGACATTCTGGATCACGACCAAACTTCACACACAAGTTCCAACCAATAAAAGGAAACTATCCAAGGTCCCAGAACACCATCCGGAGCTCGATAATACCCAAGTCCACTCTAAGTCAAACTTAGCAAGTTTTCAAACTTTCAAATTGCAATCTTCCGACAATAAGCGCCGAAACGCTCTGGGACCATCCGATACTCAACCCGAACATACGCCCAAGTCTGAATCTATCTTAAAAACCTATAGGAACCTTCAAATCCTGGTTCCGAGGTCGTTTACTCAAAAGTCAAACCTTGGTCAATTATTCCAACTTTGAGCTTCCAATTTGATAATTATTCTTCCAAATCAACTGTGAACTTCCCGAAAATCAAAACCAACTACACGTAAAAGTTACAATACATAAAGTGAACCTACTCAAGGTCTCAAAAGGCCGAACGACATGCTAGAGCTCAAAACGATCGATCGGGTCCTTACAATAAGATATTTAAATCGATTCTCTCTTTTTCACATTTTGAAATTTATTTTATGTGCATTTGTGAAAACCCGTGGCTTTGGATGTTCACTGGCTAGCAAATATCACCCATTTATCGTAATATCAATGAAAGATAATTTTATGTAGAATTGTTCATGTTTTCACATAAATTTTTGAGAGTTTCAAAAATTGAATAAATCATTAAAGGTTCATGCAGGTACATGCAACAGGTAATAGCATTTAGAGGATGCTTGCCACCCTTTCCCTGAAGCAAAGCTAATTTGGTAGCTAGAGTGGCAAAACTTATTTTTTAGGTTTGCAGAAAGAGAGTTAGATGAGCAACAAAGGAAAAATGTTGGTAAAGAGTGAAATACCATATGAACAAGGACATAATCCCTCTGACTCCATTTTGAAAGAAAGCAGTATCTTTTGAAATGAAGGTAAATGACTTGGTCAAATATTGTTAGATTTGCAAAGGTGAAATAAGAAATGATTTAACCAGATTTAAAGAAGTCATAAAGTTATAAGTTATAACCAGATTTAAATAAGCCCTTAATAATGTATGTCGCATCTTTCAATTTTGCAGCATAAAGAAGGTATGTGATCCAAAGTTTTGTGTTGGCTTCTTTGATTTTTGCCTTCTTTAGTTTTCTATATGTTTTCATGAAAGTGGGACACTCTCAAGGTTTATCTCAAAACATAATCAACAACATCATAGAAAGTTGAATGAAAGAATATATACTTAAGAGTGAAAACTAAATAGTTTGGTTCCTTGAAGTATTGTTGGCATAGTATAAGATTACTAAACTGCAAAAATCTTGGAAAGATAATGCTGAAAGATGTATGGATCCTCCATGATTTTAATATTGCAAAGAGTTGTACCAGATAAAGTATGATGATGATTAACTTCATTTCTTGTGTTTGGCAGAGAGCTTCTGCGAGAGGTGCAGTGATTGATTTTGCTTTTGGAAACATACATACTTTTAGGCTCATAGGTGAGAATTCTTCTATCATTTAACATAAAATAGAGCTTACAGTAAAGCTTTACAATAGTATTCATCATATGTTGTGTTGAAGTTTTAAGGGCATTAGTGTAACGACCCGACTGGTTATTTTGTGTAATATATCCCTGTTCCCCTATTTATTGCTTCTTCAATGTTTATTTATAGTTATGTGACTCGTCGGGGTAGTTGGATTGGTTTCAGGAATGTTTTTGGAGTGAATCGGCACACTTAGTCCCAAGGTTGAAGGCTGAAGTTGAAAAAATTGACCGCAGTTTGACTTTTGTATAGATGACTCCGAAATAGTATTTTGATGGTTCCAATAGTTTTGTATGATGATTTTGAACTTAGGCATATGTCCAGATATTCTTTTGGAGGTCCGTAGGTTGGTTTGAGGCTTTTTGGCGAAAGCTGGAAAATTGAGAGGTTTGACTGAGAGTTGAATATTTTGATATCGGGGTAGGATTTCGGTTTTAAGAGTCGGAATAGGTCCATTGTGTCATTTGGGACTTGCATACAAAATTTGAGGTCATTCGAAGTTGATTTGATATGGTTCGACATTAGTTTTAGAAGTTGGAAGTTCATTAATTTCTTTAGGCTTGAATTGGGGTGCGATTCATGATTTTGGTGTTGTTTGATATGATTTGAGGCTTTGAGTAAGTTCATATTTTGTTTTGGAATAGGTTTGTATGATTGGAAGGGCTCCCCGGGGTATCGGGTGTGTTTCAGATGGGTTTTTGGGCCTTTTTCTTTATCATTGGACTGCTGTTCCTGAGGTTCTGGTTTCCTTCTTTACGATCGCGAAAGGCATTTTTCTGGCAGGGGAACTTTTTTCAATGCATTCGCGATATGAAGCTTGCATTCGCGAAGATGTGAGAGGCAGGTCAATGCGATCACGAGTAAGGTCACATGTTCGCGTAGAGGAGGTGTTCAGCTAGAGCATTAGGCGTTAAGCTTATGCGATTGCGAAGAGGAGCTCGCGTTCGTGAAGGGGCAGGATTGGTGAGCATCGCATTTGCGACTGGCTCTTCACATTCGCGTAGGCTATTTTGAGGGTAGTGATTATTTGTTCTTCGTGATCGCGACGTAGGTCCCGCGATCGCGATGTATAATACATGGGTAGACTATTTGGTTCAGTTTAACATATTTTGAGCTGTAGAGCTCGGTTTTGGGCGATTTTGGAGGGAATTTTCATGATTTGGATCGGGTTAAGTGTTTTTGATACGTATTTGTTCATTATTCATGATTTCATCTTTATTTTTATCATTTAATTGGTAATTTGAGTTGGAGAAATTGGGGATTTCAGTAAAAACTCTCCTAAAGTATAAAATAAAGATTTGAAGGTCGATTTGAGGCCGCAATTGGATGATTTTGGTATGGTTGGACTCGTAATTGAATGGGTGTTCGAAATTTGTGAGTTTGACCAGATTTCGGGGTACGTGCCCGTGGTTGACTTTTTGATTTTGATAAAGTTCGAATTTTTATTGTTTGAAGTTGTTTCCTATGGCCTTCTTTGTTGATATTAAGTTATTTGTGATTAGATTCGAGTCATTCGGAGGCCGATTCGCAACGGAAGGGCTTTTTAAAGTATTGATTTGCCTATTTTGAGGTAAGTAACACATCTAAACTTGGATTTGAGGGTATTTAACCCTGAGAATTATGTTATATGAAAGGTATTGGGGTGACGTATGCGCTAGGCGACGGGCGTGTGTACGTGTACCAGCGTGTTCATGGTTTGGGTAGGCCTTTAGGCTATTACCGGGCTTGTTTTGTTATCATACCTTGTTATACCCACGTTTTCCCTACTTGTTTGATTATTTGAACTGTGGTTCATGTTAGACATCATGTCTAGGCTAAGTGCTATTTGTTTGAGACTTGATAGAGATATTCTTGTTGTTTCTGAACTATATGCCTTATTTGTACACATATTCTCAATCATGATGCTATATCCGTGTATGATATCTCTATCTCAGTACTTCTTATTTGATTCCTCAGATGTTGTTGATGCCTCCTATATGTAACACTGTTAAACTGAGTATTGCGAGATTTGTTTATCTGAGACTTGATGGTAAATGACCGAGATTGGGCTATAGAGCCGATTTCGTATTTCTTTTGAGGTGATGCATACACCAGGCCCATATTAGGCTAAGCGTTATTGTTTTGGGGCGACGCGTGTACCAGACCTCACTATTGGGCTAAATGATTATGATTAGTGCTTGGAAAGGATGCGCTTCTCCGGAGTCTGACATGCCAGCAGTGGGAGCAGGCACAGTGTTTTATATACATGCTTGATGATGGACAGTTATGCCAGGCACTCGTACAGCGCTAAGTGTGAATATTTTGATGGATCCACTGTGATATTGTTGATTTGACATGTATACTTGACATGTAGGCATAAAGATATACCTTCCTCATGCTAGCTGATAAATGAAATACTTTATCCGTGTTGGGCTTTAACTGTTATACTTGAAAGCATGCCTAAACTTCTAAAACGTGAACAAGCTGAACCTACTATCATTGAGCTACCTGTTTCTATTGTTTCCCTTTATATTTTGAACTGGTACTGGTTATTGATTTTGGCATCTGACTATTATTTCTGAGCTTGTCACTGATTTTAGCCCAAGGTTAGTATTGTTACTTATTAATTACATGGGGTCGGTTATGCTCATACTACACTCAGCACTTCACGTGCATATCTAGGTGCATCCGGTCGAGGTGATTTATAGAGTTGAGTTACTATTATCTGTTGGGAGACTACGAGGTAGCTGCTATGTCATCCTCAGTCCTTGAAGTTCTCTTTTAGTTATTTCGATCTTTTCTATTCTATTGTTCAGACAGTTGTATCAGAGGATTTTTCTTGTACCTTGTTATTCAGTAGTGCTCATGTACTCGTTGACGCCAAATTTTGGGGATGGTTGTAGTAGTATTATGGTTATAATCTCAAATATTTCATGATAGTTTTCCACTGTTGAGTTATTAAACCATGTTATTCGATTTCATAGTTATTATGTGACTGTTGGCTTACCTAGCTGGTTGGGTTAGGTGCCATCATGACTAGTGGATTTTGGGTCCTGACAAGTTAGTATTAGAGCACTAGGTTGCTTAGGCCTCACGAGTCATGAGCAAGTTTGGTAGAATTTTGCGGATCGGTAAGGAGACGTCTGTACTTATCTTCGAGAGGCTACCGAACTATTAGGAAACTTCACTTTCTTGCATTCTTGTCATGCGAATTTGTTATTTTCGAAGTTTGAACCTTGACTCTTCTATTCTCTCACATACAGTGAGGACAAGTGCGACCGGATTAGGCGGACAACCACCAGTACCACCAGCTGGGCCGCAAGAAGCCGAGGCCGCAGTAGAGGCCGAGGTGTGGCTCATACTATAGCCGGAGCAACATCTGTGGCTCCACCAGTTGCTCCAGCTGAGGAGCAACTACCAGATGTTGTTGAGCGGGCTGGACCAGCTCAGGCACCGGCAATGCCCATTTCTATACCTAGCCTTCAGGATGCTTTGGACTAGATTTTGACTATGTGCACGAGCTTGGCTCAGGCGGTTTCCATTCCAGTTGCACCAGCTACTTCACAGGCTGGGGGAGGTGCCCAGACTCCCACTGGCCTTACTCCAAAGCAGCTAGCTCCGAGCCATCAAACACCAAAGGTACTACCATTTCAGCCAGCTATCGCTGCTTGGGCCGAGGTTGGTCCACCTATGAGTGATGAGGAGCATAAGAGATTGAAGAGATTTGGGAGGCTTAAGCCTCCAAAGTTTAGTGGGGAGGAGTCAAAGGATGCTCTGGATTTTCTATACCAGTGTCAGTGGATTCTTCGTACAGCGGGTATTTTGGAGACTATTGGAGTTGCATTTACTACTTTTCAGCTGACTAGGGAAGCCTACAGATGGTGCGGGCCTATGAGCAAAGCAGGCCAGTTGGCACAATGCCACTTATATGGCATGAGTTATGAGTTCTCTTCTTAGAGAAGTTTGTCCCACATACTTACGGAGCGGAGCTGCATAGAGATTTTAAGCAGCTACTTCAGGGGGTATGACTATGACTCAGTATGATATGAGATTCGCAGATCTGGCCCGTCATGCTATAAGATTGGTTCCCACTGAGAGAGAGAGAGAGAGGATCATGAGGTTCATTAATGACCTCAACTATGGTGTACGTTGCAGTTTGGCTCGAGAGGGTGTGACAAATGCTAGGTTTGACCAGGTGGTCGAGATTAATAGGCGCTTAGAGCAGGTTCACAAGCTTGAGCACGAGGAGCGAGAGGGAAAGAGGCCCCACTATTTAGGTGGCTTCAGTGGTAGATCATTTGAAGGTCATTTATGTCACAACAGAGGTCTCCTTTCAGGCCTGCTCAGATGGCTCATCAGGTTCCTTGTGGTTCTTCAGCTAGCCACGGTCCTTATAGCATTCGCCCAGTTCAGTAATCTTTTAGTGCACTTCAAGATCAGAGATCATACCATGCTCCATCAGTTCAAGGTTCGTCAGTACCGGGTTCTTCCAGTGGTTATTCTAGTTCTCCGGGTCAAATGTAGGCCCCACAGTCATTCCTAGTTCGAGGTTGATATGATTGTGATACTTGGGGCATGTGAGGAAGTATTGTTCCCGTCACTACAGAGGTCCGGTGCAGTAGGGAGGCTATACTATGACTCCTGTATCAGTAGCTACACCACCCGCTTAGCTCGCTCAGGGAGGAGGTCGTACGGGTCGAGGTCGCCCCAGAGAGAGAGGTCAGTCAGGTGGTTGTTGGGTCCAAATTCACACGCAAGTGTATGCGGTCGATAAGTAATAAAGTTATATGAAAGTATCGTTCCCTCGAGGATTGATGATCAACTATTTTCCAATCTAAGCTATTCATATATTTAATTCTCAAGTGAGTGTGAAAATGATGATTGTGATTGATGTAACTATATTAATATGAACTAATAAACAAGCAAGAAAATAATATCGTAAGTAGAGCAAACAAACACTTAGAGATAATTCAATGAGATGGGGATATTCCAGGGTTATGGGATTAACGTCTCTCCCATTGCATTTTCGGGTTGATGTAATCACTCGACTTATCTAATTTGTTGATTAGCAGGGTTATGCTCGCGAAGTTCATTCGACGCTTCACTCGCCTATTCAAGCCAACCTAAGACTATATGTCTATAGAATCAAACTTGACAAGAACGCATGTATATTTCCTCTAAACATAACCAAGCAAGGCAACTAGAATATGTCTATCCTAACCACGAATCTATTCCCCGATGCCCGAATTCAAGAACTTACTCTATTTAATCCTATATGCAATTTATAGTTCCTACTTTCGAGTTCAACTATAAATTCGTAGATAATATTGTATTGTTAGCTACACAATAGAATAATTAAGTGCAATATTAAATGAATAAAGTAATATGATAAAGTCAAGAAAAACAATCAGTCATCAATTTACAATAGTCAAGAACAACCCATAACCCTAGAATAATGAGGTTCTTAGCCACTCATGTTCATAACAATCATCAATATATTATTTTTAAACATAAAAGCTATGAATACTAGATGAAGGATGGAAGAATTGATGAATTCCATGCTCCCGAGCATTCCATGCTTGTGTTTGTCTCTCAAAGTGGCGTCTCCCACTCCAAAATAGGTTTAGACTTGCTTTTATACGAGTTGGGGGCATCTTGGGTCGAAATAACCAAGTCCCGGGTGAAATAGGACAAGTTCACGTCACCCAGCGCCCAGGGTAGTGTGGGGCGCTAGCCTTGGCGCTGGGAATTTTATGCATCTGTAAACTGCACCACGGGCCTCGTGGGGCGCTACCCAGGGCGCTACACTGGGCCATTTTTCATTTTATTCCCTTTTTGCTTCAAATCGTGCACTTTTGTCCCACATTGCTTCTAGATGACTCCTACACAAATTATTATATTACACATCTGAAATCTATGAAACATGAGTAAATTGCGAGGCAATATGCATATAAATGCACATACTTTAAGCTGAATATCAGCACCCCACACTTAGACTCTTGCTCGCCCTCGAGCAATGTAATTATAACTACACTCCAACAACGTACATCTCAACTAGGGAAGAGCAATTCGATTTTTCAACCATACACTCTACCTTTGACTATGGTAGATACCGACAATAAAGCATGAACATACGAATTTCACGTTCTTCCCATTTTACCCATGCCCAAGTATAAACATTTCAATTCAACCAATTCAAATAACCTATCCACAACTACCCTACCTAAAGAGATGACTCGTTACCACTAAGCACTCTCAACTCGCGCACTCACCCAACAAGAGAAGTTAACCACATTACTAATCCATCATGAGATCACGTGCCCTCACCAACAAACAAGAGAGTGAATATAGAAATAGTCCACACATTCAAATATGACTTTGAACATAAATTAAGGACATCACACAATTGAACAAAAGTCGCTCACTCTCACAAAGAATTTCATGTGCATCCCGTGGTCGTACCATAAACTTGCCCGTATTGTACATCTCTACTAATCTAAGCTAGCCAAGTCTAGGATCAATTAAGACTTTATGGGTTGTAATATAGGCTAAGGGATGGGTATGATACATTTAGGAATAGTGGCTAACCCTCCTAATCACTTTAATACACGACACTCAGGAATCGAGCACGTATTCTTCTCAATCAATTCACTTGCCACAAACCATACACAATATAGCTTTTTCTTTAATTAAACACTTCTATGTTCCCACTAGCACGAATTAGTAAGATTAGGAGGTGCGTGTTTTTTTCTTTTCTTATTGACTATCACACTATTATAATTTTTTTCTTTGCATTTTCTTTTCTTTCTCTTTTTTTTTACACATACTCCATACATTAAGGTTCATCGGCTAGTGGTATTTTTAACAACTTTAGTGCACCTTACGGGCCCTTTCATGATTCACTCGAAAGCTACTTCCCAATCCCTCACCTTACTTATTTTAGTGCCTAAGTGCCTTCGGAGGTAAAGGTTCAACAAGCTCAAGTTAAGAATAAAATAGGGATGCAACTTGTAATGTGGGTGCCAAGAAAAAGGTCTATAGGCTCAAAGGGGCTAGCAAAAGGAAAATTTTATTTGTGAGTGACAAGCACCTCTATGATCAAGTAAGCAACGCCTACGTCATCTCCTAGACTAGCACAATTTAATGATTTCGCTTCGTTTAATACACGTGGCAAGTTTTGAACTACACATGATAGCACAGAATACCACAAATCCTTACACACATTGCACATGATTCAATCAAGACGGTTTTGTTCAACTCTCAAGTCAAGCAAGCACATATAGTTGAGAAATTTTAAGTACTAATGCACTAGGTGACATACAAGTCAAACAACTGAGAAAAAGGCGTCACAGAGTAGGCTACTTATTTTACTTAGGCATTACAGTTCAAATAAAATATACAGAAAGACAGAGCGCATGCTATAGCCTAATGTGTCAGCACCAAATATGTCAACAGGTATCTCAGAGCAACTCAATTTGCTTCCTATCCTACTCCTAAAAAAATAAAAGCAAAATACCCAGTTCAAGCTACATCCTTGGAAAACAACCAGCGTCCAAAGAAACATCAAGGGATACTATCTAACTATCCTAAAAAAACAAAACAAAATCTTTTTGGTGTTTTTAATCAGACTTTAATCCTTCTAGAAAACTGTCCAAGAGATCTATCGTCGGGAAAAGTCCGAGCTTTTTCTGATATTTTTTTCTATTTTCGTTTTTTAAAGTCTACTACTCTAAACTAGACTACTTCTAACTATGGGTTATATAAAAAATAATGAGAAAAGATTTTCATACAATTACACTTAGAAAGTAATTCCCCCACCCCACACTTATGACATGCATAGTCCTCGAGGCATGATCATAGAGAAAAATATTAAAACAAGGATCAGAAATACTCCAGAGACCCTCTAGGGCCTAGCTAGAACATGATCCTCAATATTAAGGGCTGGGACGACCCCATACTTAAGCTCAAACATGCTTCTAGCTTCAACTTCGGGTACTCAGACTTTCCATAATCTGCAAAATAAAAACAAACAAAACGTAATACTGAAAAAATAAAAATGAGAATAAATAAAATACATGCTAGGGAGCCTCCCAACAAGCGTCTTATTTATAGTCGTGGCACGATTCTGCTACTCTGCTCAGGCTGGGCGCTTTTGTTTCATCCTCTTTCCATGGTGTTTTTCCTTCTTGCGCGCTCTAGGAGGATCTCCTCTTTCCTCTCTGACCCTTTTCTCTTTTACCTTTACACATTCAGATCGAAACACCACTTCTTCTAACCCGCTTTTCTTTTCTATGCCACTAGGCTCCACATAAGGACCTTGCTCTGTCAACTTTGATTCTACCACAAAGATCATGCATAAATCCTCATAATGCTTAGGAAGGTTAAGCGTCTTGTACACATTAAATGTGATTTCTTCATCATGCACTCTCATCTATAGTATACCCTCCCTCATATCAATAAGTGCTCCACCAGTAGCCAGGAATGGTCACCCCAAAATAATTGGAACCTCCTTATCGGTCATGTAGACAATAATAATAAAATCGGTGGGAAAGATGAACTTCCCCACTCGCACTAGCACATCTTCAATAGTTCCTTCAGGAACCGCTAATGACCGATCCGCTAGATGTAGAGTTATAGTACTAGGCCTGGGGGCTCCAAGATCGACCTGCTTGAATATTGATAGTGGCATCAAATGAATGCTTGCTCCCAGATTGCACAAGGCTCTACCAACCTTGTGTTTTCCAATCGCCAAGGGGATTGTAAAACAACTGAGATCCTTCAACTTAGGCAGGAGCTTACTCTGTACTCTAGCACTGCAATCCTCAGTAAGTGCAACCATTTCAAACTCTGTCAACCTTGTTTTATTGGCCATGATGTCTCTCAAGTACTTGGCATATTTAGGAACTTCTTGTAGCACTTCTATTAAAGGTAGATTCACCTGCACCTGTCTCAAGATATCTAAGAACTTTTTGTACCTGGACTCATCTTTCGACTTTTGCAACATGTGAGGAAAGGCGGTGGTGGCCTTACCTCTATCTCCTGCCTATGCTTATCATCTTTCTTTTCAGCTTCTACCTCTGGTTGAGGTACCAATCTTTCAAAAACTTCTTTAGACACATACCTTTTAGGTGGAACTTCCTCCAATGCTTTCCCACTTCTTAGATTAATTTCTTACACTTGCTCAATGAGAGTCTTCTCAGTATCACTTGGGAGTGCCCCATTAGGTGTAAATTAAGAGTGGAGGCGACTTGCCCAACTTGTCATTCCAAATTATTGAATTCTTTCTGAAGTTGCTGATTATCAAGACGGAGTTGTTGATTATCAAGCAAGAGCTTCTTTAACAACTCATTAGTAGTATCCTCTGCATGTTTTGGTGGAGTTTGTGGTACACTGAAATTTCCTTGAGGTTTGTCATTATTCTAATTACCGCCCCAAGAGAAGTTGGGATGGTTTCTCATGTTTGGATTGTAAGTGTTCCCATACTGAGTATTCTGGTACATTGGACCCCTTTTGTGCTGCCCCACATATGGATTCAGCATTCAATGGACAATGGTTACTTGTGTGGCTTTCTCCACATATCTCACAACATGTAGACATTTGTTACACCTGTTGCGTCTGATGCACTTGTTGCATCGTCATCTTATTTACCTGATTGGCTAACTTTTCTATATCGGCTCTCATGGCCGAGAAATCCTCAAGCTCAATAACACATGCTGCCTTTTATTTAAGTGCTCTCCGTGGTTCCCCGTCTCCTTGCTAATTGTTATTGTTAGCCGTAAAATTATTCAGTAGGATTTGGATTTCAGTGTACGACCTAGCCATACAATTACCTCCACATGACAAATCAGATTCATCTTGGATGCTTCATCTAACCCATCAACAAAAGTATGGCCCAGGACTTCATTAGTCTGACAGTGATGTGGGCAATCTCTGAGTAGCTTTTTATATCTCTCCCAGGATTGACATAGAGTCTCGCCATATTTTTGTTGAAACCCTAGAATTTGGATTCTCAGTGACTTTGTTTTCCTTGTGGGAAATAATTTGATAAGGAATTTCCGTGCTAGATCATCCCATGTTCAAATTGAGTTTGCTGGCTCTTTGTTCAACCACTCCTTTGCTTCCCCCAATAGAGAAAAGGGAAACAAGGTCAGTCTGACATAGTCCTTAGGGACGTTCAGATAGTTGTATGTATCCGTAATCTCCAAAACATTTTGTATGTGCCTCTGCGGCTCTTCACTCGGTAAACCCACAAATTGCCCCGTGGATTGGATTAGTTGCACCATGTACTTTTTCAACTCAAAGTGCCTAGTTATGTCAACCTTCACGATAACCTGAGTCATATTTGCGAGACTAGGCCTTGCGGCCTCAATCACCGGTCTCTCATTATTCTCTGCCATTTCCATTGGCTGTGGTAGGACTATAACGCCCAACTCTACAGTTCTAGCTCTTGCTTCCGCCTCCTTCCTTAACCTGTGGAGGAGTCTTTCGGGTTCCAGATCAAAAGGCAAAAGATCGTTCAAATTATTACTTCTTCTTTGCATTCAATATGAACACATGTATAGTAAGAAACATCAAAACAAATTAAATCTCGAACAAAAACTAATAAAAGCTTATTCCAGACAAGTAACTAATTTCTAAATCCCCGGCAACGATGCCAAAAGCATGTTGGGTCCAAATTCACACGCAAGTATACGCGGTCGACAAGTAATAAAGTGATAAGAAAGTATCGTTCCCATGAGGATTTATGATCTACTATTTTCCAATCTAAGCTATTTATATATTTAATGCTCAAGTGAGTGTGAAGAAGATGATTGTGATTTTTGTAACTAAATTATTACGAACCAATAAACAAGTAAGAAAATAAGATAAGTAGAGCAAACAAACACTTAGAGAGAATTCAATGAGATGAGGATATTCCAAGGTTATGGGATTAGCGTCTCTCCTATTTCATTTTTTGGGTTGATGTAATCACTTGACATATCTAATTTGTTGATTAGCAGGGTTTATTATGCTCATGAAGTTCTTTCGGCGCTTCGATCGCCTATTCAAGCCAACCTAAGACTATATGTATATAGAATAAAACTTGACAAGAACGTATGTATATTTCCTGCAAAAATAACCAAGTAAGGCAACTAGAATATGTCTATCCTAATCACGAATCTATTCTCCGATGCTCGAATTCAAGAACTTACTCTATTCAATCCTACATGCAATTTGTAGTTCCCACTTTCGAGTTCAACTATAAATCTTAGATGGCACTCTATTGTTAGCTACACAATAGAATAATTAAGTGCAATATTGAATGAACAAACTAATATGATAATGTCAAGCAAAACAATCAACCGTCAATTTACAATAGTCAAGAATGACCCATAACCCCAGAATAATGAGGTTCTTAGTCACTCATGTTCATAACAATAATCAATATATTGTTTTTAAATATAAGAGCTATGAATACTAGATGAAGGATGGAAAAATTGATGAATTCCGTGCTCCCGAGCGTTCCATGACCCCGAGTGTTTCGTGCTTGTGTTTGTCTCTCAAAGTGGTGTCTTTCCCTCAAAAATAGGTTTAGACTTGCTTTTATATGAGTTGGGGGAATCTTGGGTCGAAATAACCAAGTCCCGGGCGAAATAGGACAAGTTCCCATCACCTAGTGCCCAGGATAGCGTGGGGCGCTAGCCTTGGTGCCGAAATTTTGTGCATCTGTAAACTGCACCATGGGTAGTGTGGGGCGCTACCTAGGGCGCTGCACTGGCCCATTTTTTGTTTTGTTCCCTTTTTGCTTCAAATCGTGCACTTTTGTCCCACATTACCTCCGGAGGACTCCTATACATAAAAATACCATGGATTAGCACAAATTATTACATTACACATCCGAAATCTATGAAACATGAGTAAAATACGAGGCAATATGAATATAAATATACATAATGTAAGTTGTATATCAGTGGTGGTCATGCTCGATGCTATGCTTTTGCTGCCAGGCTAGAGGCAGTTACTCGAGACGTAGTAATCACAGGTATTGTTTTAAGTGTGGCATAGGGATGCTTCAGTATTATTTGATCATGGTTCCACTTTATTCATATGTGTCATCATACTTTGCTCGTTATTTGGATATGCCTCGTGATTCTTTTGTTATGCATGTTCATGTATTTATGCCGGTGGGTGATTCTATTATTGTGGACCATGTGTATTGGCCATGTGTGGTGACTATTGGGGGTTATGAGACAGGACAAGAGTTGATCTCTTAATGCTTAGAATGGTTGATTTTGACGTGATATTGGGCATGGATTGGTTGTTGCCATTTCATGCTATTCTGGATTGTCACGCTAAGACCGTGACGTTGGTGATGCCGGGGTTGTCTAGGGTTGAATGGAGAGGTTCCCTGGATCATGTTCCTAGTAGAGTGATTTCATAGTTGAAGGTGCAAAATATGGTTGAGAAGGGATGTCTGGAATATTTGGCCTTTGTGAGGGATGCTAGTGCTGATACTCCTACCGTTGAGTCAGTTCTGGTACTGAGAGACTTCCAAGATATGCTTCTGCAGACCTGCCGGGCATGCCATCCGACAGGGACATTGATTTTGATATTGACCTGGTGCCGAGCACTCAGCCCATCTCTATTCCACAGTATCGTATGGCACCAACGGATTTGAAGCAATTAAAAGAACAATTACAGGATTTGCTTGATAAAGGCTTTATCAGGTTTAATGTGTCGCCTTGGGGTGTACCGATTCTATTTGTGAAGAAAACGATGGTACTATGAGGATGTGTATTGACTATTGGCAGCTGAACAAGGTTACTATTAAGAACATGTACCTACTACAGCACATTGATGACTGGTTTGATCAACTTCAGGGTACTTGAGTGTTCTCGAAGATTGTTTTGAGGTTTGGGTATCATTAGTTGAATATTTGGGATTTAGATATTCTAAAGACATCTTTCGGGACCCGCTATGGTCACTACGATTTTTTGATGATGTCTTATGGGCTGACCAATGACCCAATAGCCTTTATGCACTTGATGAATAATGTGTTCTGGCCATATCTTGATTATTTTGTTATAGTATTCGTTGATGATATATTGGTGTACTCACACCACCAGGAGAACCATGAGCAGCATATGAGGATCGTACTCCAGACTTTGATGGAGAAGAAACTGTATGCTAAATTCTCCAAGTCTGACTTTTGGCTTCATTCTGTGACGTTCTTGGGCCACGTGGTGTCTAGTGAGGGAATCAAGGTGGATCCAAAGAAGAGTGAGGCAGTATAGAGTTGGTCTAGACCGTCTTCAGCTATAGAGATTCGGAGCTTCTTGGGTTTGGCGGGTTATTATCGCTGTTTTATGAAGGATTTCTCATCCATTGCTGCACTTTTCACTATATGGACCCAGAAGGACGCTCCTTTCAGATGGTCTGAGGAGTGTGAGAAAAGCTTTCAAAAGCTCAAGACTACATTGACTACATCTCCAGTGTTGGTATCGCCTATAGGTTCGAGATCTTACACCGTGTATTGTGATGCATCACGTATTGGGCTTGGCGCAGTGTTGATACATGACGGTAGTGTGATTGCCTATGCGTCTCGGCAATTGAAGGATCATGAGAAGAATTACTCTATGCATGATTTAGAGTTGGCATCCATTGATCACGCATTGAATATATAGAGGCATTATCTGTACGACGTTACATGTGAGGTCTATACTGACCATCAGAGTCTCTAGCACATGTTCAAGCAGAAGGACCTTAATTTGCGACAACAGATATGGTTAGTGTACCTGAAATACTATGATATCACTATATTATATCATCCAAGGAAGGCCAATTTAGTGGCCAATGCATTGAGTAGGAAGGTTGAGAGTATGGAAAGTTTGGCATATTTACCGGTAGCAAAGAGGCCGCTAGCCATCGATGTTCAGGTTTGGCCAATCAGTTTGTGATATTAGATATTTCGGAGCCCAACCAGGTTCTTGCTTGCGTTGTGGCTCAGTCATCATTGTTGAAGCATATCAAGGCTTTCTAGTTTGATGATCCTCACTTGATGGTGTTGAGGGACACGGTTCAGCGGGGTGATTCTAAGGAGGTTGTAATTGGTGATGATGGTGTTATGTGGCTTCAAGGCCGAATTTGTGTTCCAAATGTTGATGGGTTGAGAGATTTGATCCTTGAAGAGGCTCATAGCTCACGCTATTCCATTCACCCAGGTGTCGTTACACCATACTTTGCACTAGTCAAAACAAGATTCAACTAGTGGTTTCTCTATTGTTGATGAAGAGAGTCGCCACCTAATATTTAAAGGTGTACTAGGGTACCTATTTGATTACTAAAGTCATATTCTTTATTGGTCTTCTAACCTGTGAGATTGTAAGTAAGGGTTCTTGTTCTTCTAAGGGTAAGGTGTTAGACATCCCTTAAAATCTACCCGAGGTAGCTCCATAGGACTTAGACTAAGTTAAAGGATTAGTTGTTTGTATTCTGCTTAACTAGTGCTAAAAGGGTACGAGTTACTATATATTAGAGCATGCTATTTACAAAGAGGATGTGTAGTTTTAAATGGATATGATTTTATAAAGGAGTCTTAGAAAATAATGTTGTTTTATATGATTGAAAGAGTTTAAAAAAATATGTGCATGATGTTTGTATTTATGAAACTTGTGTGAACTGGATAAGTTATAAAATGCTTTGTGTTTAAAGGATGTGGCTATTTGTGTAACTCTAACAAAATAAGGGTGTTGTAAGAAAATGAACCAAGATGTATCTTAGCTTTCAAATCTCAATGTTTGAAGAAACGTTTAAGAACCTTTTGCTGGTGGCAGCACTAAGATTCACTTTTTCCAGAAAGCCAATTTTGGATTCCATTTCTGGTTTTTGAAAAGAGGGACTGCCATCCTTGCTAAGCTAGTTCTGGCTTCAAAATCTTCATAAAATGTTAGTGAAACATAAGAGATTAATAGCATGAGTAACATATGATTAATGAATAAAAACTAATTACTATTAAGCCTAATGTTTCTTTTAATCATATGTTCTTTTAAGGCTTGCCTAAGTTATTTATATAATTTAAGAGGTAAAGTAATACATTCAATCCAATATGATAATTGTTGTATACATGTGAGAGATAAAACAACAAAAACGCAGCAAAGGTAGTGAAGCAGTAAAGCAGTAAAGTAGTGAAGCAGTAAATAGTAGAGGAGTAAAGGGAGATGATGGACTCTGGTTTTTGGCCTCAAAGAGAGAGGCCCAGCAGATAGAAGAAAATGGATAACGGTTGACGTCAAACTTCCTAGAACGCGCTGGTACAGAATTTGGGCCTGAGTTCTTTTAGGAACTCGGCAGGCCCAGTGGTTGTACATATAAAGAGAATAGAAGTATTATAAGACTACACGACAAACTATCCACATTGTTATAGCCATGTTTCAAAGATAAATGGATGATTCACTATGAGTAACATGCTAAGCAGGTTCAAAAGAAATTATCTTCAAACACACATAGAGGCAAGAACATTATCACATTACTGTCAAAACATCAAACAACTGAAATTATATATCTTAAGGATAGAAAGAGCGTATAGTCCAGGTCTGGAACAATTATAAACACAAACACATGTGCCTTAATAGCCTTCAATTAGACTAATCACAGATTGGCTTTAACTTATATCTTGTTCTCTAGTACACACATAGGTTAGCAACTCCAATTGAAACTCCTAAAAAGGTATTAACAAAGATATAGACCAACAACTTCAATTAACTTCTAAGGGGGATTAGGAGAGGGTAGATTAACAATTATAGTTAAGACTCCTAAAGAGTATTACCAACACTACAAGTTAATTACTATAAATGATGCTCTCTAAAGAGTGCTAATACAGATACAGATCAGCACCTTCACATAGAGATACATATCAATAACCTTTGTTAAGAGGCACATGTTGATGACTTCAATTAGAACATTAAGAGAGTGTTAACAAAGGTTCAGAGAAGTAACCATGACTAGAGATTCCACTAGTACTATCAGAGATACTAAACTACAATCAGAACATCTAAAAGTACTAACAGGGTCAAAGATTCACAACCTTAATTAACACTCCTGGAGGTGTTAGCACGATTACTAATCAATAGAATGCAATTAATACTTCTAAAAGATATTAGCAAAATCATAGATTCACAACTTCACTTAGGACTTCTAAGAGTATTAATAGAATCCTAAGCTATCAGACTTGCTGAACTTTAAAATCAATTACATAATCACTTATTTATGAGAGTTGCAACTTCACACTAATCTCATTGAGAACAAATAATGTTGTTATATCCAAGCAGTAGCAACCAGAGACTCTCTTTAGAGTTCACAAGCTGAGTTTAATCCATTTAAGAGAGCTTAATAAAGTTTCAAAACAATGTGGGCATGTGTGGAATCATGAAAGATAAACAGAGGCACTGAAGAAGAAAGATGAGTGTAGGATCACAAGAACACACACAAAGGACAACTAGCAGAGGTCATATTATGAAACTATTACTAACAATATCACCATATGAGCTTCAGAAAAAGGATAAGGGTATCATCACATTGTGAAAACATGTTAAGCATGTCTGTAATAAGGTTTCCGGTATAATGGAATTTAGCAGCAATATTTGAGCTAAACAATTGTGTGTCATCATAACTTAAATACATATCATCCTTACTTCATGGCTTAAACTAATTGTAAAGTATTCTTAGAACATACACAAAAGTGATAAAAGGATCCAACTAGCTTAGGACGGGTTTACATAAAAATTCATGAGTTAAAGAAAGTAATTAACAGAATCACATGAGCATATTAAGGAGATAAAACAAGCTTAAAGATTATGAGTTAGTATTTCTAAACTAAGGTAACAAGCTGGTTCTCATCACTAATTGATTCATACTTTGTTTAAATCTGGACGTTTAAGGGAACCTCAAAAGTAACATTCAAAGCAGATTAGCATAACAATCAGAATAGTGTTAATAGAATCATTAAAGTGTTCTGAAACTAGGTATTAGGAACGTTATGAAGTCACTTTCAAAGTTAACAGTGAACATGAATCATCAGATGCATATCAAGGTCAGCATGTAATTCTAATTTCAATAACTTAATGAAGTTTATGATCGCAAAAACTACTTAACAAACATTAATACACATATAAGACAGTTCAAGAAACAAAAAAACATTGTTAATAACACCATTCAACAGAAATAGTAAAGTAATTAATATTAAGGAAATTAGACTAGTAAAAGAGGACAAGGTGGAGATTTTACTGACCTCCTTTGGGGCAACAAACCAAACGAGTGTTCAAGTTAGCCTTTTAGGAAACCAAAAGCCCAGCTCTTAACTAGTGACCAATTCAGAACCAAAAGAAAGAGAGAAGAAAAGGTTGAGTGAAAACTCAAAATTTCAAACAAAAAAGACCTAAGTAACACATTACTGTATCTTAATTTCTTCAGAAATGATAGGTGTAGTTGGTGTATATTTTCTGTGTGTTAGGTGAGGACATTCCAAGCCCCAATATTTAGTGGCTGTAAAGCCCTAGGGTTCAGATTCAAAATCAATACTGGAATATGATGAAAGATAGATTATGATAGCGGAGAGGGAAAATCAGAGTGAAATCAGAGTGAATCAGAGTGAATCTGAGAGAAGCATGAGTGAGACTCTTACGTGAGTGCATGAAAACCGTGGCAAGTGAAAAATCCATCGGATAAAGACCAGCGGTCCAGAGGCCATTAAATTTGACCTCTCATTTAGAATAATCATCATGAGATGTTCCATGCATGAGAGATTTGGTCGTAGCATCGAAGTCTTGGGAAGACTTGAAGTTTCATGTTTGTGTTCGAGTTTAGAGAACTCCAAATCCTGAAAGTGTGTGATGAAACACGAAGGTTCCGGCATGATTCGCGGATAGGGGAGCAAAGAGGAAGAATCTGAGTCAAGATTCATGACCATGCATGATTTGGTGCAAGGTTTTGAGACTGATTTTGGTCTAGTATATGCGAGGAAACGAGAGAGAAAGGGAAAGGGGGCGCGGAGTCATAGGAGTGAATGATTAGGGTTAGGTGATTGTGGGTTGTTCGTCTGGAATAAGGTTGCGAGAATGAATCTGGACAGTTGGATCATTGGATCAACGTCCCTGATAATTAGAGATTAAATTAGTTTTATGGGAAATTTTGGTGGCCGTTGGATCTTTGTGATCCAACGGTCAAGATTAAATCTCTGGATGTTTTAAAAATTAAAGAGGAAATTAGAGTAGAATTTTGGGCCGTTGATGAAAGAAATAAATAGCTCATATTAGTTGTATTTGTTTTGTGGTGTGGGAGACCGGTGATGTGGCAATCAGTGATTGGTCCAATGGGAATGACACCAATTGCCAAAGTGGAGAGGGAGGGGTTATTTGGACTGGGTAATTTCGGACATGGGCTTGCACATTGGGCCGAAATTAATTTAAAAGATGGCTCACCTATGTTTAATTAAAGAGTTGCAATTATAGCCTTTAGCCCTTTTAATCCCTTTTGAAATTAAATTATATAAACTTAATTATTTTTAATAAAATATGGTAAAATTATAATTATAGAATACACTACTAACTATTGTGATTAATTATTTATAAAATACTCCGTTTTCTAAATTGTAGCACTAATTTCAAATTATTAAAATAGTAATCTAATCAATTAGGAATTAAGAAATAATTTATTAAATTAATTATAAAGCCTATGTGACATATATAAAACTATTTTAATAATATCCAAATAGTAAGCAATGTATAATTATAATTATAACATTGATTTATCAATTTTCAAAGTTATTAACAAAGATATGTGTTTATTGATTGAAAATATTTTCAAAATATACATTGTAAATTATTAAGTATAAATAAATTAATTTTAAAAGGGAGGGTCAAAGTTGGCCGTCAACAGATTCCCTCTTTGACTGGAGATGATGAAAGAGTTTTTGGGCAACAGAATTGAACCAAAGCCAATTTGTTCCGACTTTAGCCATACATTGCAGGAATGGCACGAAGATTATGGGATGGGAGATTCCGGGAGAATTTTGGGGAGTTGGGGACGAATTCTGACTTTGAATTGCTTACATACCTCGGGCCTAAAGAGGATCAGGCCTCATGTAGTTCTGGAGTGAAGACCTTGAGGAAGCGATTCTCGCAGGAATTGCCCCAATATCGTATTGACGATATTGCGATTCGGAAGATTCGATACTAATGAAAGCTTTACATTTGCGGCTTGACTTGAAAAATTTAAAAAATTAGAGTCCTACTGATCATTTCGAACTTGAGCTCGGATCCTTGGCCCGCTAATGCGTTTGCTGTCACTCATAGCATTGCAGTTTGGTCTGCTGCTCAAAAGGAGTTCCTCGTTGCGATATTCGTTCTTGCAAAAATGAAATACACAAATACCCATATATGGCAACGTAGAATATGTTAAGATGTAATGTTAAAGATGTAGGAATGATGATGCCTGGCTGCCGGTGAGCCGTTATTTGGGATCAGAATGATGGGATACTTGAACTTGACTCGATTGTTAGCCAGGCTGTTAGTTGTTCCGCAGCTGTCAGAGCATTGAGTCTCCTTGTGTTGAGAGTAGTTGCCGAATGCATCTCTGCTTGTTGGGAGAGTTTTGCGTTAAAAAGTGTCTCCTCTTGTTGGGAGAGCTTGACTTGTAGGATGCTTCTCCGCTTGTTGGGAGAGCTTTGCACTGAAAAGTGTTTCCGCTTGTTGGGAGAGCTTGACTTGTAGAGTATGTCTCCACTTGTTGGGATAGATTTGCACTAAAAATGTAAAGTAATCTCCGCTTGAGAGCGATTGACTTGTAAAAAAATATAATCATGCTTGAAGCTAAACAAGCAAAACGTCAAAATGTTCAAGATAATAATAACGGAAAAGAAAAGCATTCCCAAGAGATACTCTTGATTGCGACGCTAAGTTGCGGCCATCGATCGACAAAACATCAGTGACGAGGTTTACGACTGTCTATTCTCTCCTCCGATGTGATGGAGGGCGGTGTGGATTGTTTCGTTGATGGATGAACAATTTGCCATATACAAGGCTTCGATTTGCAAAATCGACATTTGATTTGTACAGAACGCTTCGATCGATTGAGCTGAGGATTTGATATATACAGGGCTCCAATTGGTGAAGCAGGTGGTTCGTTTTGTACAAGGTACTCTAATTGGTTGAGAAGGCAATTTTCTATATACAAGGCTCCAATTGGTGAAGTCGGCAACTCGTTTTGTACAAGGTGCTCCGATTAGTTGAACAGGCAGTTTGCTATATACAGGGCTCCAATTGGTGAAGCCGGCAGCTCGTTTTGTACAAGGCACTCCGATTAGTTGAGCAGACAGTTTGCTATATACAAGGCTCCAATTGGTGAAGCCAATGGACCGTTTCCAATATACCTGCAAAGGATTCAGGAATTAGTTTAAGATATACCAGGGAATATTTTGATGAAGGAGAAGGGGTGATAATCCTGAGAGAGTGGCAGATCCATCATTTTTCCCACTGTATTCCCAACATTTCCTTGCGCCCTGTTGGCCTTGCACTCAAAGAAAAATTCTCAGCGTGAAGGGGGGGGGG
>AWOL01S0023253.1:196913-242819 GCA_000715115.1 Nicotiana otophora | reverse complement strand
GGGGGGGGGGGGGGGGGAGAAACCGAACCCAATGTGGGTTGCCTACGTATCCGTCCGTGGGAAGTCAGGTTGAACGTAGTTCTGTTATAGTAAAACCTAACTCCATCGCCTTCAAACATAGTATCTCTTGATTGCGTCTGAGTTGATGGGCTTTGTGTTGACTCTTCTATCCATTTCTGCCAAGATTAGAGCTCCGCTCGACAACACTCGGTAATCCACGTAAGGACCTTCCTAATTCAGTGCGAACTTCCCTTTATCTTCTTCCGGGTGGGGGATGATTTTCTTCAGAACCAATTGCCTTGGTGTGAACTAGCGAGGCTTCACCCTTTTGTTAAATGCATTAGCCATCCTATTCTGATATAGCTGACCATGGAATACTGCATCCATTCTTTTTTCGTCAATGAGCATGAGTTGCTCCTGTCTGACTATTATTCACTCTGCATCATCTAACTTGGTCTCTTGGATGACTCTTAAAGATTGTATCTCAACCTCGGCAGGTATCACAGCTTCGGTGCCATAGACCAACATGTACTGCGTTGCCCTAGTGGATGTTCTCATGGTGGTCCGATAACCCAGTAAGGTTAAAGATAGTTTCTCGTTCCATTGCCTATGATTGTCCACTATCTTTCGCAGAATTCTCTTGATATTCTTGTTGGCTGCCTCAACTGCTCCATTAACTTGTGGTTTGTAGGCCGTAGAGTAGCGGTGGACTATTCTGAACTTCTCGTAGATTTCCCTCATGAGATCACTATTGATGTTAGCTGTGTTGTTAGTGATAATTAGCTCAGGTATTCCAACTCAACATACGATGATGTTTCAGACGAAATCCGCCATTACCTTCTTTGTAACGGGTTTGTAGGTCGATGCTTCGACCCATTTAGTGAATTAATCGATGGCTACCAAGATGAAGCGGTGCCCATTTGATGCAGCGGGCTCTATAGGTCCAATCATGTCCATTCCCCAAGTGGTGAACGGCCAAGACGAACCCATCACATTCAACTCATTAGGCGGAACCCGGATACAATCCCTATGGATATGGCTTTGGTGAGACTTTTGCACGAGCAGATACTATCATTTTCCATGGTCATCCAAAAGTATCCGGCTCTTTAGATATTCTTGGCTAATGTGAATCCATTCATCTGGGGTCCACATATTCCTGCATGTATTTCTTCCAATAATCTATTTGCCTCAGTGACATCTACATATCTCAACACACCCAAGTATGTGGTCCTCTTGTACAGGACTTCCCCGTTAAGGAAAAAGTGATTTGTCAACCTTATGAGTGCTTGCTTTTGACTATTGGTAGCATTCTCCGAGTACTCTCTTGTCTCGAGGAGTCTTTTGATATTTTGGTACCATGGTTTACTGTCTGGCTCTTCGTTTACATTAAAACAGTAGGCATGTTGATCCATTATCTCTACCTCAATCGGGTCGATATAGTTCCTGTCTGGGTGCTGAATCATGGGCGATAGAGTTGCAAGGGCATTGGCGAACTCGTTCTGGATCCTGGGAACGTGCTTGAACACACTCTTCATGAACTTCTTGCATAACTCTTTTTCATAGTGCATGTACGGAATGATCTTGATGTGTTTGGTAGTCCACTCCCCTTGGGCTTGGTGCATCAATAGATTAGAATCCCCAATGACCAAAAGTTCTTTGATGTTCATGTCGACTGCCATCCCGATCCCAAGGATGCACGCTTCGTATTCAGCCATATTATTGGTACAAGCGATTCTTATCATTGCAGTTTCTGGATAGTGCTATCAAATTCCGAAATTAGGATTGCCCCATTTCCTACTCCTTTGAAATTCGTTGCTCCGTCGAAAAACATTCTCCATCCAGGGTATGACTCTGCGATATCTTCTCCGACGAACAATACCTCCTCATCAGGAAAGTAGGTAGTAAGCGGCTCGCAATCCATGTCCACTGGATTCTCTACAAGGTGGTCGGCTAAAGCTTGTCCCTTGATAGCCTTTTGGGTTATGTACACAATGTCAAATTCTCTGAGGAGAATTTTCCTTTTAGCTAGCTTTTCAGTAGGCATCGGATTCTGAAAGATATACTTGAGCGGGTCGAGCAAGATATCAAATATGTAGTGTATGCTAACTTGTAATGCCTTAATTTTTGGGTGATCCAAGTCAGAGCACAACAAGTGCGGTCTATCAAATGTATTTGGACTCGCATGGTGTGAACTTCTTACTTAAGTAGTAGATGGCCTGCTCCTTTCTCCCTATTTCGTCATGTTGTCCCAATATATATCTGAAGGCGTTATCCAAACGGAATCAGGTTAAGGCATAGTTAGATTACAATAGATGCAAAATGATGAAATTCAGAATGAAATGGCCGAGTTGGACTTAGACTACCTACGTATCTGAATGGAATCATGCCAAAACATAGTTCAATTACAAAAGATGAATGAATCGATATGGATTGCCTATGTATTACTTCATGAGAAAATCAAGTCTTGACATAGTTTTATAGTAACATACAAAATGATATTTTGATTTTCTATTACAAAAGAAGGGGGGGGGGGGGGGAATTGAAACCTTACCCTATGTGGGTTACCTACGTATCCCTCCATGAGAAGTTAGGTTGAGCGTAGTTTTTTTTATAGTAAAGCCTAACTCTATCGCCTTCAAACATAGTATCGCTTTATTGCGTCGGAGTTGATGAGCTTCGTGTTGACTCTTCCATCCATTTCTGCCAAGATTAGAGCTCCACCTGACAACACTCGATTAACCACTTAAGGACCTTCCCAATTCGGTGCAAATTTCCCTTTGGCTTCTTCCCGGTGGGGGAAGAGTTTCTTCAGAACGAAATACCCTGGTGTGAACTGGCGAGGCTTCACCCTTTTGTTAAATGCACTAGCCATCCTATTTTGATATAGCTGACCATGTAATACTGCATCCATTCTCTTTTCGTCAATGAGCATGAGTTACTCCAGTCTGACCCGTATTCACTCTGCATTGTCTAACTTGGTCTCTTGGATAACTCTTAAAGATGGCATCTCAACCTCTGTGGGTATCACAGCTTCGGTTCCATAGACAAACATGTACGGCCTTGCCCCAATGAATTTTCTCATGGTGGTCCTATCACCCAGTAAGGCGAAGGATAGTTTCTCCTACCATTGCCTATGATTGTCCACTATCTTTCGCGAAATTCTCTTGATATTCTTGTTGACTGCCTCAACTGCTCCATTCATTTATGGTTCGTAGGCCGTGGAGTAGCAGTGGACAATTCTGAACTTCTCGTAGATTTCCCTCATGAGATCACTGTTGAGGTTAGCTGTTTTGTTAGTGATGGTTGACTCGAGTATTCCAAATCGGCATATAATGTTGCTTTAGAAGAAATTCGCCGCCACCTTCTTTGTGACGGACTTGTAGGTAGATGCTTCAACCTATTTGGCGAATTAGTCGATGGCTACCAAGATGAAGCGGTGCCCATTTTATGCGGCGGGCTCTATAGGTCCAATCACGACCATTCCCCAAGTGGAAAATAGCTAAGAGAAACCCATCACATTCAACGCATTAGGCGGAACCCGAATAAAATCCCCATGGATTTGGCTTTGGTGAAACTTCTGCACGTAGGAGATACTATCGTTTTCCATGGTCATCCAAAAGTATCCGGCTCTCAATATCTTCTTGGCTAATTTGAAACCATTCATGTGGGGTTCGAACATTCCTGCATGCATTTCTTCCAATAATCTATTTGCCTCAGCGACATCTACACATATCAACAAACCCAAGTACGGGGTCCTCTTGTACAGGACCTCCCCGTTAAGGAAAAAGTGATTTGCCAACCTCCTGAGTTCTTGCTTCTGACTATTAGTAGCATTCTCCAAGTACTCTCTTGTCTCGAGGAGTCTTTTGATATTGTGGTACCATGGTTTACTGTCTGGCTCTTCGTTTACATGAAAACAATAGGCATGTTGATCCCTGATCTCTACCTCGATAGGGTCGATATAGTTCTTGTTTGGGTGCTGAATCTTGGGTGATAAAGTTTCAAGGTAGTTGGCGAACTCGTTCTGGATCCTGGGAACGTGCTTGAACTCAATGTTCGTGAACTTCTGGCATAACTCTTTTAGATAATGCATGTACGGAAGGATCTTGATGTTTTTGGTACACCACTCCCCTTGGGCTTTGTGTATCAATAGATCAGAATGCCCTATGACTAAAAGTTCTTTCATGTTCATGTCGACTGCCATCCTGATCAAAAGGATGCACGCTTCGTATTCAGCCATATTATTGGTACAAGCGAATCTTATCGTTGCTGATTCTGGATAGTGCTATCCAGATTCCAAAATTCGGGCTGCCCCCTTTCCTACTCCTTTGCAATTCGTTGCTCCATTGAAAAATATTCTCCATCCAGGGTATGACTCTGTGATATCTTCTCCGGTGAACAATACCTCCTCATCAAGAAAGTAGGTAGTAAGAGGCTCGTAATCCATGTCCACTGGATTCTCTGCAAGGTGGTCGGCTAAAGCTTGTCCTTTGATAGCCTTTTGGGTTATGTACACAATGTCAAATTCTCTGAGGAGAATTTTCCTTTTAGCTAGATTTTTGGTAGGCATCTGGTTCTAAAAGATATAGTTGAGTGGGTCGAGCCGAGATATCAAATGCGTAGTGTATGCTGACCTATAATACCTTAATATCTAGGTGATCCAAGTTATAGCACAACAAGTGAGGTCTATCAAATGTATTTGGCCTCGCATGGTGTGAACTTCTTACTTAAGTAGTAGATGGCCTGCTCCTTTCTCCCTGTTTCGTCGTGCTGTCCCAACACACATCTGAAAGCGTTATCCAAATGAAATCAGGTTAAAGTGTAGTTCGATTACAATAGATGCCTAAATAATGATATTAAGAATGAAATAGTCGAGTCTGACTCAGACTACCTACGTATCTGAATGGAATCAGGCCAAAACGTAGTTCAATTACAATAGACGACTGAATCCAATGAGGATTGCCTACGTATTCCTTCCCGAGGAAATCAAGTCGTGGCATAGTTCCAGAGCAATATACAAAATGATATTTGGGTTTTCTATTACAAAAGAGGGGGGAGGGAGGGAAGAGAAACCGAACCCTATGTGGGTTGCCTACGTATCCCTCCGTGGGAAGTCAGGTTAAACGTAGTTATGTTGTAGTAAAACCTAACTCTATTGCATCCAAGCATAGTATCTCTTGATTGCGTCTGAGTTGATGGGCTTCGTGTTGACTCTTCCATCCATTTCTTCCAAGATTAGAGTTCCACCCGACAACACTCGGTGAACCACTTAAGGACCTTCCCAATTCGGAGCAAACTTCCCTTTGGCTTTTTCCAGATAGGGGAAGATTTTCTGCAGAACCAATTGCCCTAGTGTGTACTGGTGAGGTTTCACCCTTTTTTCAAATGCACTAGCCATCCTATTCTGATATAGCTGACCATGGAATACTGCATCCATTATTGTTTCGTCAATGACCATGAGTTGCTCCTGTCTGACCCGTATTAACTCTGCATCATCTAACTTGGTCTCTTGGATGACACTTAAAGATGGTATCTCAACCTCTGCGGGTATCAGAACTTCGGTGCCATAGACAAATATGTACGGCGTTGCCCCAGTGTATGTTCTCATGGTGGTCCAATAACCCAGTAAGGCGAAGGATAGTTTCTCGTGCCATTGCCTATGATTGTCCACTATCTTTCGCAGAATTCTCTTGATATTCTTGTTGACTACCTCAACTACTCTATTCATTTGTGGTTTGTAGGCCGTGGAGTAGTGTTGTACAATTCTGAACTTCTCATAGATTTCCCTTATCAGATCACTGTTGAGGTTAGCTGTGTTTTTAGTGATGATTGACTCGGGTATTCCAAATTGGCATACGGTGTTGTTTTAGATGACATCCACCGCTACCTTATTTGTGATGGCCCTGTAGGTAGATGCTTCGACCCATTTGGTGAATTAGTCGATGGCTACCAAGATGAAGTGGTGCCTATTTGATGCAGCGGGCTCTAAAGGTCCAATCACATCTATGACCCAAGTGGCAACAACCAAGGCAAACCCATCACATTCAACTCATTAGATGGAACCCGGATAAAATTCCAATGGATCTGGCTTTGGTGGTACTTCTGCACGTAGCGGAAACTATCGCTTTCTATGGTCATCCAAAAGTATCCGGCTTTCAAGATCTTCTTGGCTAATGTGAAGCCATTCATGTGGTGTCTGCACATTCCTACATGTATTTCTTCCAATAATCTGGTTGCCTCAGTGACATCTACACATCTCAACAAACCCAAGTCTGGGGTCTTCTTGTACAGGACTTCCATGTTAAGGATAAAGTGATTTTCAAACCTTCTGAGTGCTTGCTTCTGACTATTAGTAGCATTCTCTGGCGTACTCTCTTATCTCGAGGAGTCTCTTGATATTGTGGTACCACGGTTTACCGTCTGGCTCTTCGTCTACATGAAAATAGTAGGCATGTTGATCCCTAATCTCTACCTCGATATGGTTGATATAGTTCTTGTCTAGGTGCTGAATCATGGACGATAGAGTTGCAAGGGCATCGACGAACTTGTTCTTGATCCCGGGAACATGCTTGAACTGAATCTTCATGAATTCTTGCATAACTCTTTTACACGGTGCAGGTACGAAAAGATCTTGACGTTTTTGGTAGACCACTCCCCTTGGGCTTGGTGTATAAATAGATCAAAATCCCCTATGACCAAAAGTTCATTGATGTTCATGTCGACTGCCATCCTGATCCAAAGGATGTATGCTTCGTATTCAGCCATATTATTGGTACAAGCGAATCTTATCTTTGCTAATGCTAGACAGTGCTATCCAGATTCCGAAATTAGGACTGCCCCATTTCCGACTCCTTTGAAATTCACTACTATGTTGAAAAACATTCTCCATCCAGGGTATGACTCTGCGATATCTTCTTCGGTGAACAATACCTCCTAATCCGGAAAGTACGTTGTAAGCGGCTCGCAATCCTTATCCACTAGATTCTCTACAAGGTGGTAGGCTAAAGCTTGTACCTTGATAGCCTTTTGGGTTATGTACACAATGTCAAATTCTGTCAGGAGAATTTGCCATTTAGCTAGCATTTCGGTAGCTATCGGATTCTGAAAGATATACTTGAGCGGGTCGAGCGAGATATCAAATGCGTAGTGTATTCTAACTTGTAATGCCTTAATTTCTGGGCGATCCAAGTCAGAGCACAACAAGTGCGGTTTATCAAATGTATTTGCACTTGCATGGTGTGAACTTCTTACTTAAGTAGTAGATGGCCTGCTCCTTTCTCCTAGTTTCGTCGTGTTGTCCCAACATATATCTGAAGGCGTTATCCAAACAGAATCAGGTTAAGGCATAGTTGGATTACAATAGATGCAAAATGATGAGATTTAGAATGAAATGGCCGAGTCTGACTCAGACTACCTATGTATCTGAATGGAATCAGGCCAAACCGTAGTTCAATTACAAAAGATGACTGAATCCGATGTGGATTGCCTACGTATTACTTCCTGAGGAAATCGAGTCTTGACGTAGTTTTATAGTAGCATACAAAATGATATTTTGATTTTCTATTACAAAAGAAGGGGGGAAGAGAAACTGAACCCTATGTGGGTTTCCTACGTATCCCTCCGTGAGAAGTTAGGTTGAACGTAGTTTTGTTATACTAAAGCCTAACTCTATCGCCTTCAAACATAGTATCTCTTGATTGCGTCTGAGTTGATGGGCTTCGTGTTGACTCTTCCATCCATTTCTGCCAAGATTAGAGCTCCACCCGACAACACTCGGTAAACCACTTAAGGACCTTCCCAATTCGGTGCAAACTTCCCTTTGGCTTCTTCCCGGTGGGGGAAGAGTTTATTCAGAACCAAATACCCTGGTGTAAACTGGTGAGGCTTCACCCTTTTGTTAAATGCACTAGCCATCCTATTCTGATATAGCTGACCATGGAATACTGCATCCATTCTCTTTTCGTCAATGAGCATGAGTTACTCGTGTCTGACCCGTATTCTCTCTACATTGTCTAACTTGGTTTCTTGGATGACTCTTAAAGATGGTATCTCAACCTCTACGGGTATCACAGCTTCGGTTCCTATGATTGTCCACTATCTTTCACAGAATTCTCTTGATATTCTTGTTGACTGCCTCAACTGCTCCGTTCATTTGTGGTTCGTAGGCCGTGGAGTAGCGGTGGACAACTCTGAACTTCTCGTAGATTTCCCTCATGAGATCACTGTTGAGGTTAGCTGTGTTGTTAGTGATGGTAGACTCGAGTATTCCAAATCGGCATATGATGTTGTTTTAGACGAAATTCGCCGCTACCTTCTTTGTGACGGCCTTGTAGGTAGATGCTTCAACCCATTTGGCGAATTAGTCGATGGCTACCAAGATGAAGCGATGCCTATTTGATGCAGCGGCCTCTATAGGTCCAATCACGTCCATGCCCCAAGTGGAAAACATCTAAGACAAACCCATCACACTCAACGCATTAGGCAGAACTTAGATAAAATCCCCATCGATCTGGCTTTGGTGACACTTCTGCACGTAGCAGATACTATCGCTTTCCATGGTCATCCAAAAGTATCCGACTCTCAAGATCTTCTTGGCTAATTTGAAACTATTCATGTGGGGTCCGCACATTCCTGCATGTATTTCTTCCAATAATCTGTTTGCCTCATCGACATCTACATATATCAACAAACCCAAGTATGGGGTCCTCTTGTACAGGACTTCCCCGTTAAGGAAAGAGTTATTTGCCAACCTCCTGAGTGCTTGCGTCTGACTATTAGTAGCATTCTCCAGGTACTCTCTTGTCTCGAAGAGTCTCTTGATATTGTGGTACCACGGTTTACTATCTGGCTCTTTGTTTACATGAAAATAGTAGGCATGTTGATCCCTGATCTCTACCTCGATAGGGTCGATATAGTTCTTGTCTTGGTGCTGAATCATGGGCGATAAAGTTGCAAGGGAGTCAGCGAACTCGTTCTGGATCCTGGGAATGTGCTTGAACTCAATCTTCGTGAACTTCTGGCATAACTCTTTTAGATAGTGCATGTACGGAAGGATCTTGATGTTTTTGGTACACCACTCCCCTTAGGCTTGGTGTATCAATAGATCAGAATCACCTAAGACCAAAAGTTCTTTCATGTTCATGTCGACTGCCATCCTGATCCCAAGGATGCACGCTTCGTATTCAGCCATATTGTTGGTACAAGCGAATCTTATCATTGCTGATTCTATTTAGTGCTATCCAGATTCCAAAATTAGGACTGCCCCCTTTCCTATTCCTTTGAAATTCGCTGCTCCGTTGAAAAACATTCTCCATCCAAGGTATGACTCTGCGATATCTTCTCCGGTGAACAATACCTCCTCATCAGGAAAGTAGGTAGTAAGCGGCTCGTAATCCATGTCCACTGGATTCTCTGCAAACTGGTCGGCTAAAGCTTGTCCCTTGATAGCCTTTTGGGCTATGTACACAATGTCAAATTCTCTGAGGAGAATTTTCCTTTTAGCTAGCTTTTCGGTAGGCATCGGATTCTAAAGGATATACTTGAGTGGGTCGAGTCGAGATATCAAATGCGTAGTGTATGCTAATTTGTAATGCCTTAATTTCTGGGTGATCCAAGTTAGAGCACAACAAGTGAGGTCTATCAAATGTATTTGGCCTTGCATGGTGTGAACGTCTTACTTAAGTAGTAGATGGCCTGCTCCTTTCTCCCGGTTTTGTCGTGCTGTCCCAACACACATCTAAAGGCGTTATCAAAATAGAATCAGGTTAAAGCATAGTTTGATTACAATAGATGCAAAATGATGAGATTAAGAATGAAATAGTCGAGTCTGACTCAGACTACCTATGTATCTAAATGGAATCAGGCTAAATCGCAGTTCAATTGCAATAGACGACTGAATCAAATGAGGATTGCCTACGTATTCCTTCCCAAGGAAATCAAGTCGTGGCATAGTTCCAGAGCAATATATAAAATGATATTTGGATTTTCTATTACAAAAGAGGGGGAGGGAGGGAAGAGAAACCGAACCCTATGTGGGTTGCCTACGTATCCCTCCGTGGGAAGTCAGGTTAAACGTAGTTTTGTTATAGTAAAACCTAACTCTATTTCATCTAAGCATAGTATCTCTTGATTGCGTCTGAGTTGATGGTCTTCGTGTTGACTCTTCCATACATTTCTTCCAAGATTAGAGTTCCACCCGACAACACTCGGTGAATCACTTAAGGACCTTTCCAATTCGGAGCAAACTTCCCTTTGGCTTGTTTTCCAGATGGGGGAAGATTTTCATCAGAACCAATTGCCCTAGTGTTAACTAGCGAGGCTTCACCCTTTTTTAAATGCACTAGCCATCCTATTCTGATATAGCTGACCATGGAATACTGCATCCATTCTCTTTTCGTCAATGAGCATGAGTTGCTCCTGTCTGACCCGTATTCACTCTGCATCATCTAACTTGGTCTCTTGGATGACACTTAAAGATGGTATCTCAACCTCTGCAGGTATCAGAACTTCGGTGCCATAGACAAATATGTACGGCATTGCCCTAGTGTATGTTCTCATGGTGGTCTGATAACCCAGTAAGGTCAAGGATAGTTTCTCGTGCCATTTCCTATGATTGTCCACTATCTTTCGCAGCATTCTCTTGATATTCTTGTTTACTGCCTCAACTACTCCATTCATTTGTGGTTTGTAGGCCGAGGAGTAGCGGTGGACAATTCTGAATTTCTCGTAGATTTCCCTTATCATATCACTGTTGAGGTTAGCTGTGTTGTTAGTGATGATTGACTCGGGTATTCCAAATCGGCATACGATGTTGGTTTGGATGATGTTCGCTGCTACCTTATTTGTGATGGCCTTGAAGGTAGATGCTTCGACCCATTTGGTAAATTAGTCGATGGCTACCAAGATGAAGCGGTGCCCATTTGATGCAGCAGGCTTTATAGGTCTAATCACGTCCATGACCCAAGTGGCAACAACCAAGGCGAACCTATCACATTCAACTAATTAGATGGAACCCGGATAAAATCCCAATGGATCTGGCTTTGGCGATACTTCTGCACGTAGCGGAAACTATCGTTTTTTATGGTCATCCAAAAGTATCCGGCTTTCAAGATCTTCTTGGCTAATGTGAAGCCATTCATGTGGGTTCCGCACATTCTTGCATGTATTTCTTCTAATAATCTGGTTGCCTCAGCGATATCTACACATCTCAACAAACCCAAGTCCGGGGTATTCTTGTCCAGGACATCCCCGTTAAGGAAAAAGTGATTTTCCAACCTTCTGAGTGCTTGCTTCTGACTATTAGTAGCATTCTCCGAGTACTCTCTTGTCTCAAGGAGTCTCTTGATATTGTGGTACCACGGTTTACCGTCTGGCTCTTCGTCTACATGAAAATAGTAGGCATGTTGATCCCTAATCTCTACCTCGATAGGGTCGATATAGTTCTTGTCTGGGTACTGAATCATGGACGATAGAGTTGCAAGGGCATCGACGAACACGTTCTTGATCCCGGGAACGTGCTTGAACTTAATCTTCGTGAATTCTCTTATAACGCTTTTACACGGTGCAGGTACGGAAGGATCTTGACATTTTTGGTAGACCACTCTCCTTGGGGTTGGTGTATAAATAGATCAAAATCCCCTATGACCAAACGTTATTTGATGTTCATGTCGACTGTCATCCTGATCCGATGGATGCACGTTTCGTATTCTGCCATATTATTGGTACAAGCTAATCTTATCTTTGCTGATGCTGGATAGTGCTCTCTATATTTCGAAATTAGGACTGCCCAATTTCCTACTCCTTTGAAATTCACTACTATGTCGAACAACATTCTCCATCCAGGGTATGACTCTGCGATATCTTCTCTGGCGAACAATACCTCCTAATCTGGAAAGTAGTGGTAAGCGGCTCGCAATCCTTGTCCACTGGATTCTCTACAAGGTGGTAGGCTAAAGCTTGTACCTTGAAAGCCTTTTGGGTTATGTACACAATGTCAAATTCTCTAAGAAGACTTTGCCATTTAGCTAGCATTTTGGTAGGCACTAGATTTTGAAAGATATACTTGAGCGGGTCGAGCCATGATATCAAATACATAGTGTATGCTAACGTGTAATGCCTTAAATGCTGGGTGATCCAAGTGAGAGCACAACAAGTGCACTCTATCAGATGTATTTGGCCTCGCATGGTGTGAACTTCTTACTTAAGTAGTAGATGGCCTACTCATTTCTCTCGGTTTCGTCGTGCTATCCCAGCACACATATGAAGGCGTTATCCAAACAAAAGCAGGTTAAGGTGTAGTTCGATTAAAATAGATGTAAAATTATGAGATTAAGAATGAAATGGCCGAGTCTGACTCAGATTACCTACGTAACCGAATGGAATCAGGCCAAAACGTAGTTCAATTACAAAAGACGACTGAATCCGATGAGGATTGCCAATGTATTCCTTTCCGAGGAAATCAAGTCGTGGCGTAGTTTCGCAGCAACATAAAAATGATATTTGTATTTTCTATTACAAAAGAAAGGTGGGGAGGGGGGAGAAATCTAACCATATGTGGGTTGCCTACGTACCCCTCCGTGGGAAGTTAGGTTGAACGTAATTCTGTTATAGTAAACCCCAACTCTATCGCCTTTAAATATAATATCTCTTGATTGCATCTGAGTTGATGGGCTTCCTGTTGACTCTTCCATACATTTCTCTAGTGGATGTTCTCATGGTGGTCCGATAAACCAGTAAGGCGAAGGATAGTTTCTCGTGCCATTGCCTATGATTGTCCACTATCTTTCGCAGAATTCTCTTGATATTCTTGTTGACTGCCTCAACTACTCTATTCATTTGTGGTTTGTAGGCCGTGGAGTAGCGGTGGACAATTCTGAACTTCTCGTAGATTTCCCTTATGAGATCACTGTTGAGGTTAGTTGTGTTGTTAGTGATGATTGACTCGGGTATTCCAAATCGACATACGATATTGTTTCGGACGAAATACACCGCTACCTTATTTGTGATGTCCTTGTAGGTACATGCTTTGACCCATTTAGTGAATTAGTCAATGGCTACCAAGATGAAGCGGTGCCCATTTGATGTAGCGGGTTCTATAGGTCCAATCACGTCCATGACCCAAGTGGCGAACCGCAAAGGCGAACCCATCATATTCAACTCATTAGGCGGAACCCGAATAAAATCCCCATGGATCTGGCTTTGGTGGCACTTCTGCACGAAGCGGATACTATTGCTTTCCTTGGTCATCCAAAAGTATCTGGCTCTCAAGATCTTCTTGGCTAATGTGAAACCATTCATGTGGGGTCTGCACATTCCTGCATGTATTTCTTCCAATAATCTGGTTGCCTCAGCGACATCTACACATCTCTACAAACCCAAGTATGGGGTCCTCTTGTACAGGACTTCTTGTTAAGGAAAGAGTGATTTGCCAACCTCCTGAGTGCTTGCTTCTGACTGTTTGTAGCATTCTCCAAGTACTCTCTTGTCTCTAGGAGTCTCTTGATATTGTGGTACCATGGTTTACCGTCTGGCTCTTTGTCTACATGAAAATAGTAGGCATGTTGATCCCTGATCTCTACCTCAATAGGGTCAATATAGTTCTTGTCTAGGTGCTAAAACATGGACGATAGAGTTGCAAGGGCATTGGCGAAATCGTTCTGGATCCTAGGAATGTGCTTGAACTCAATCTTCATGAACTTCTTGCATAACTCTTTTACATAGTGAATGTACGGAATGATCTTGACATTTTTCGTAGACCACTCCCCTTGGGCTTGGTGTATCAATAGATAAAAATACCCTATGACCAAAAGTTCTTTGATGTTCATGTCGACTGCCATCCTGATCCCAAAGATCAACGCTTTGTATTCAGCAATATTATTGGTACAAGCGAATCTTATCTATGCTGATGCTGGATTGTGCTATCCAGATTCCAAAATTAGGACTGCCCCATTTTCTACTCCTTTGTAATTCCTTGCTCCGTCGAAATACATTCTCCATCCAGGGTATGACTCTACGATATCTTCTCCGGTGAACTATACCTACTCATCAGGAAAGTACGTAGTAAGTGGCTCGTAATCCCTGTCCACTGGATTCTCTACAAGGTGGTTGGCTAAATCTTGTCCTTTGATAGCCTTTTGGGTTATGTACACAATGTGAAATTCTCTAAGGAAAGTTTCCATTTAGCTAACTTTACGGTAGGAATCGGATTTTGAAAGATATACTTGAGCGGGTCGAGCCGAGATATCAAATGCGTAGTGTATGCTGGCTTGTAATGCCTTACTTTCTGGGTGATCCAAGTCAGAGCATAGTGCGCTCTATCAAAGTGTATTTAGCCTCGCATGGTGTGAACATCTTACTTAAGTAGTAGATGCCCTGCTCCTTTCTCCCAGTTTCGTCGTGCTGTCCCAACACACATCTGAAGGCGTTATCCAAATAGAATCAGGTTAAGGCATAGTTCGATTATAATAGATGCAAAATGATGAGATTAAGAATAAAATGGCCGAGTCTAATTTAGACTACCTACGTATCCGAATGGAATCATGCCAAAACGTAGTTCAATTACAAAAAACGACTGAATCCGATGAGAATTGCCTACGTATTCCTTCCTTAGGAAATCCAGTCCTGGCATAGTTCCAGAGCAACATACAAAATGATATTTGGATTTTCTATTACAAAAGAAGGGGGGGGGGGGGGGGGGGAGAAATTGAACCCTATATGGGTTGCCTACATATCCATCCTTGGGAAGTCTGGTTGAACATAGTTCTGTTATAGTAAAACCTAACTCTATCGCCTTTAAACATGGTATCTCTTGATTGCATCTGAGTTGATGGGCTTCGTGTTGAATCTTCCATCAATTTCTACCAAGATTAGAGCTCCACCCGACAACACTTGGTGAACCACGTAAGGACCTTCCCAATTCGGTGCGAACTTCCCTTTGGCTTATTCCCTGGTCTGATTTGGCAAGGATTCAGCTTTTTGTTAAATTCACTAGCCATCCTATTCTGATATAGCTGACCATGGAATACTGCATCTATTCTCTTTTCGTCAATGAGCATGAGTTTCTCCTGTCTGATCCGTATTCACTCTGCATTGTCAAACTTGGTGTCTTGGATGACTCTTAAAGATGGTATCTCA
The DNA here is from genome assembly GCA_000715115.1 of Nicotiana otophora. Lineage (NCBI taxonomy): Eukaryota > Viridiplantae > Streptophyta > Magnoliopsida > Solanales > Solanaceae > Nicotiana > Nicotiana otophora. The sequence goes on along the minus strand of AWOL01S0023253.1, from coordinate 227,687 downwards.
ACCTTTGCGAGTATCACAGCTTCGGTGCCATTGACCAACATGTAAGGCATTGCCCCATTGGTTGTTTTTATGGTGGTCTGATAACCCAGTAAGGCGAAGGATAGTTTCTCGTGCCATTGCCTATGATTGTCCACTATCTGTCACATAATTCTTTTGATATTCTAGATGGCTGCCTCAATTGGTCCATTCATTTGTGGTTTGTAGGCCGTGGAGTAGCGGTGGACAATTCTGAACTTCTCGTAGATTTCCCTCATCAGTTCACTGTTGAAGTTAGTTATGTTATTAGAGATGATAGACTCAGGTATTCCAAATTAGCATACAATGTTGTTTCGGACAAAATCCGCCGCTACCTTTGATGCAGCGGGCTCTATAGCGGTGAATATTTGGTGAATTAGTCAATGGCTACCAAGACGAAGCGGTGACCATTTGATGCAGCGGGCTCTATAGGTCCAATCACGTCCATGCCCTAAGTGGCGAATGACCAAGGTGAACCCATGACATTCAACTCATTAGGCGGAACCCGGATAAAATCCCCATGGATCTGGCTTTGGTGACACTTCAGCACGTAGCGGATACTATCGCTTTCCATGGTCATCCAAAAGTATCCGACTCTCAAGATATTCTCGGCCAATGTGAAACCATTCATGTGGAGTCCGCACATTCCTACATGTATTTCTTCCATTAATTTGGTTGCCTCAGCTACATCTATACATCTCAACAAACCCAAGTCTGAGGTCCTTTTATACAGGACTTCCCCGTTAAGGAAAAAGTGATTTGCCAACCTCCTGATTTCTTGCTTCTAACTATTAGTAGCATTCTCTGAGTTCTCCCTTGTCTTGAGGAGTCTCTTGATATTGTGGTAACACCGTTTTGCATCTCGATCTTCGTCTACATGAAAACCCTAGGCGTGTTGATCCCTGATCTCTACCTCGATACGGTCGATATAATTCTTGTCTGGGTGCTGAATCAGGGACGATTGAGTTGCAAGGGCGCTAGCGAACTCATTCTAGATCATGGGAACGTGCTTGAACTCAATCTTCGTGAACTTCTTGCGTAACTCTTTTACACAGTGCAGGTACGGAATGATCTTGACATTTTTGGTAGACCACTCCTCTTGGGCTTGGTGTATCAATAGATAAAATTCCCCTACGACCAAAAGTTCTTTGATGTTCATGTCGACTTCCATCCTGATCCCAAGAATGCATGCTTTGTATTCAGCCATATTATTGGTACATGCGAATCTTATCTTTGCTTATGCTGGATAGTGCTATCCAAATTCCGAAATTAAGACTGCCCCATTTCCTACTCCTTTGAAATTCGCTGCTCCGTCGAAAAACATTCTCTATCCAGGGTATGACTCTGTGATATCTTCTCCGGCGAATAATACCTCCTCATCAGGAAAGTACGTAGTAAGCGGCTCTTAATCCCTGTCCACTAGATTCTCTACAAGGTGGTCAGCTAACGCTTGTCCCTTGATAGACTTTTGGGTTATGTACACAATGTCAAATTCTCTGAGGAGAATTTGCCATTTAGTTAGCTATCCGGTAGGCATCAGATTCTGAGAGATATACTTGAGCGGGTCGAGTTTGATGACTTGTAATGCCTTAATTACTAGGTGATCCAAGTCAGGGCACAGTGTTTGCCAGTTTCGTCGTGCTGTCCCAAGTCATAGCACAATGTGAACTTCTTACTCAACTAGTAGATGGCCTGCTCGTTTCTTCCAGTTTCGTCGTGCTGTCCCAACACACATCTGAAGGCGTTATCCAATACTGGGCTATGAAACGACTGATTTAATTCTGTCTACCCAGGAAACTCATCACATCTTTCTTTCTCTTGGGCGGTGGGAACTCCTGAATGGTTTTGATTTTGGATGGATCAAATTCTATCCTTTTTCTGCTTACGATGAAACCTAACAATTTTCTAGCAAAGACTCCGAACGTGCATTTTGCTGGGTTCAATTTCAAGCTGCAGCTCAGCAAGCACTCAAACAATTTCTTCAAGTCGTCCAAATATTTTGAACTTTTCCGAGATTTGATGATGACATCATCCACATACACCTCGATCTCTTTGTGGATCATGTCGTGAAAGAGGGTCGTCATGGCCCTTATGTAAGTGGCACCAGCATTTTTGAGACTGAATGGCATGACTCTGCAGCAGTAAACTCCCCAAGGTGTGGTGAAGGTTGTCTTTTCTGTGTCTTCTTCGTGCATCAGGATCTGGTGGTATCCAGCGAAACAATCCACGAACGACTGCAGTTCATGCTTCATGCAGCTGTCGATGAGGATATGGATACTTAGTAAAGGGCTAGCTTTGTTGAGTTCTCTGTAATCCACACATATCCTGATCTTCCCATCTTTCTTGGGTACTGGGACGATATTTGCTAACCAACTGGGATAATTGGTGACCCTTACTACATTGGCATCTATCTTCTTGGTTACTTCTTCCTTTATCCTCAAACTCAGGACGTGCTTGAATTTTCTAGGTTCTTGCTTGACTGGCAATCTAGCGGGATCAACAGGCTATCAATGAGAGATGATATCAGTACTTAATCCAGGCATGTCGTCATATAACCATGCGAACAAATTTATGTATTTTTGGAGGAGCTCAACCAGATCTTCTTTCCGCTCCGCTTCTAGATGGACGCTGATTTTCATTTCTTTCACGTCTTCCTGGCTTTAGAGATTGACCACTTCTATTTCTTTAAGGTTGGGCTTCTTCTGGCTTTCCAGCTATTCGATATCTTGTGGGAGATTGTCTGGCACCGTACTCTCGTCGTATTCCTTGTAATCTGGGTCATTTAACTTGAGGGTTTCGTTACATGTCACAATCAAGGAACACAAGTTTTTATCTTTTTGATTACTGAAAAGAAAAATTAAGTATAAATGAAGCGGTAAATAAAGTTGTAATATTTTAAGAAAATGATTCTTTTTATTTCATCTAAAGAGGAACGTTTAAGCGTTCAAAGAGGCAAATGAAAAAAGGTACAGACACGGTGCAAACCTCAGTTGACCGTGCACTTTTCAAAAGAAAACTTTACAATTTCACACTACCAAGACTCCCGGCAAACTAAAGACGGGCTGTCGGTCTAATTCCACAGTTCCTCTCCTGGTTCGGCATTCCGCATGGTCGATGTCTTGATGTCAGTTCCTTCATAACATTCTTCAATCATAGTCACGAACAACATTCCCATCCCATCGACGATATCATCTTCTGGCACTGCTCTGGCCCATACCCGAAACATGCTCTAGCACAAAAGCCTTTTTCCTGGAGCTACTGGTACACGTCTTCCCCATCGGAGGCGGATACCCTATGCCAGCTCTTCCTTTCTGCCCATTTGGTTTAATCGGTTCTGTAATCCTGTTTGATCGGGCTCCCAGCCAGATTCCTGGTCTATATCCATATTTCACCATCTCCCTCATGGCCATCGTGGACCTATACGGCGATTGCATTCCAATGTTTTGCTCAGTCTCTTCTATTGCGGTGGTCTGTATGATCTCTACTACACGAAAAGCAACTTTGCCTAGCCCTTCAATGAACGTGACTGCATGTTCCAGATAAGCTGATTGGCCCCATTCGTCATGGACCACAATCTCTTGACAACCCCACTCAAATTTCATGCACTCGTGTAGGGTAGATGGGACGACCTCTGCCATGTGTATCCAGGGACTTCCTAGCAGTAAGTTGTATGAAGCAAAAATATCCATCAGTTGAAATAGTATGGGAAATTCAAAAGGTCCGATATGCAAAGCCAAATAAATTTCTCCAATGACGTGCTTTTGTGACCCATCAAAAGCCCTTACCCTCACATGACTTTCCTTGACTTCTCTTAGGTGGATACCCAACTCTCATAGGGTAGAGAGCGGGTAGATGTTGACTCCTGATCCTCCATCAACCAGTACTCAGGACACTACCTTGTCTCCACATTTGAAAGTGATGTGTAGAGCTTTGTTGTGACCCACGCCTTTGATAGGAAGCTCATCCCTTCAGAAAGTGATCATATTTGCTTCGACCATTTTCCTAATAGTTGCAGCCAGCGCCCCACTAGTGGTATTGCTTGGAAAACTTACCCCACTTAGCACTTTCATCTGAGCATTCTTTTGACTGTCAGAACTCATCAGTAAATCCATGATTGATATTTGTGCCGGAGCTTTCTTCATTTGTTCCTCCACGAAGTATTCTTTGGTTGACATCCTCTTCCAGAATTCTGCGGCCTCGGGGTCTGTTATATTTCTTCTTTGAATCTGCTCTCTTCCAAAATTCCCTCTATTTGCGTCCTTAGGAGTGTAGCATCTCCCTGACCTAGCCATACTGTGGGCTGCCACAAAATCTGTCATCATGCCTTTTCCCTTTTGCTGATATGTCTATGGGATAGTTTTGTATTCCCGATCCTCTTCGTCCCTTGTATAAATGGCAGGTTGTCGCCGGTAAGTCTGGACCATCACCGTAGGTTTTAGTTGTACTGTGATCATCAGAGTCCTTTAAGGTGGGGCCCTTCCAGCCTCTACATTTCATATCGTGACAATGGTTCCTTTCAAATCATATTCTTCATCTAGGGTGATCATGTTGACCCCTTGATTCTGATGATTTCGAAATGGACTGCGATTCACATTGGGTGTAGCCGGAGTGCACTGAATGGCTCCACTTTTGATCAATGTTTTAATTTCATTTTTCAGCTTGAACCAATTTTCAATATCAATCGCAGGAACATTTGAATGGTACACGCACCTTTTGGTTGCATCAAAATTTTTTGAGGGATACTCAGGAACCCTTCCTTCCACTGGATGTATCAGCCCTGCTCTCCTTAATATTTCAAGCAGTTGAGCCAGCGGTTCAACAATCGGGTTATAATTTCTTGGACCCCCTCTTCAAAATTTATACGAGGGTGTGGTGCATAAGTGGGTCGGTTTTGATGAGTGGTAGTTTGGATAGGAGCATATGGTCATTATAGGTTCGGGTTATTATGGGCTCGAGGCGGGTTATATTGAGGTTGGGGGTTGTAATATGGATGTGTGTTGTAGACTGGAGTACATACGGGTGGCGGTGAATGGTTGTTTGGGGAATAAGAGGTGTTTCCATGATGTGGGCTGGGTTGATAGTAAGGGACGACTGCCGATACTTCTTCCTTTTTCTTCTTTCGCTACCGATTGACCCTGATTAGATTACCTTGCTAGCTGCTTGCAGTGCAGTCATGGATTGTAATTTACCGTATTTTGTACCTTCTTCTAAGAAATCCCCCATTTTGACCAGTTTGGGGAATTTTTGTCCCATCATACCCATCATTTTCTCAAAGTATATTCCTGCATGGGCCCTAATGAAATATTTAGTCGAGCCACTATCGTCCAACGGAGGTTGTACCCTGGAGGCTTCTATCTCCATCGATGTGCATATTCTTGGAATGACTCAGACGACTTCTTCTGCATGTTTAACAATGCAAACTTGTCGGGAGTGATATCTGTGTTGAATCGAAAGCGATTCATGAAACCTTCTTCCATATCCTGGTATGTCCTCCAGTTTCACAGATCTTGTCGAGTATATCAGGTAAGTGCTTCTCCTGTTAGGCTTCTTATGAATAACTTCATCCTCAACTTCTCGTTTCTTCCTACTCCAACTAACTTGTCACAATATGCCCTCAAATATGCACGAGGATCACCCGTCCCATCAATGATATCAAACTTTGGAGGCTTGTACCCTACTGGCATATCCATATCCGGATGGATATATAGATCCTCGTAGTCCAAACTTTCACTTCCTCGTGTGACTTGGAGGTTTTTTATTTGTTTTCTCAAGATTTCTAACTGCCCAGACACTGAATCCTCCTCCTTACACATAGATTCCCTTTCTATCTCGGTGTACTGGTCAATCTCATAAGGCACCCTGACCGTGATAGGCGCTGAAAAGGTATGTTCAAAAATAGCAAATACATGAGGAACATATCGCTCATGTGCAACAATATATGCCACGTGTATGTGCTGATTTTGGTGAGTGGTAAAAGTGACCCCGTCACGAGGAGGGGTGTGAATTGTGTTGGTGGTAACTAGTGGGTTTTGTGGCGTTTGAACGTAATATGGAACGTAGGGAATGTGGATAGGAGGATTTGGTGGGTTTGTAGGGGTTACTTGAGGTATGATATGAGTGGTGGGGACTGAAATCAGGGTGTAGTTAGCCTGGTGAGAGGTAGAAGGAAAGTGGCCATGGATTGAATCTTGAGAGGGAAAATGAGGTGGTTGCGAAATCATTGTCATGGCCAGATGTACCTCCTCCCTTAAAGATTCCATCTCCTGGGACATCCTTGCCACATGTTCATCATTCCTTGTATCGTCCTTCTCTCCCGATCACCCCGTGCTATCGGCTATTACCAAAGCATGTTTGGTCGGGTTATTTGTAGCAGACATCTTCCCCTTTGATCTTAGGTTGTACGGTGGTTCCGCCAGTTTTGGGTCGACACAAACCAACTTTTCGTTTAGGGGAATAATAATAAAGCAAGAAATGAAAGAAAAGAAAAAGAAGCAAAAGTCAGTTTCTTCATTTATACGAGTAAAAGGTCACACAGAGCAGTTAGTTCACGTATTCAGGAAAGCACATTTTCCTAGAATTCGTGCAACCAATCATTGCCAGAGGTAGGCCTAAATCGCGAATATTTGACAAACATTCAGATTTGACAAATTTAGATCCGTAACAAGTTTTGTTTTCATTGATAGTGTTTGGATTGAGATAAGTGGGAGCAGAGGTTACATCATTGTTTCTGGCATTCATAGAACTACATGGGCTTGTACAACTTGCCCTTAGGGAAAAATAACAAAACTGGGGATAAAGATACAAAGTAGGGAATAAGGGGAAATCAACCAACTTCTAGTAACCATCCCCGGAATCATTCCCTATCTCCCCTTCCTCTTCCGCCTTTTCCTTCGGATCTTCTTCAAATTCCGCTCCATCGTCATTGAAGTCGGATTCTTCCTCTGGATCTTCCTCCAGCTCTGTATCGGATTCTATTTGGATGCACTCCACTACTCGATTATCATCTGCAGTAGGTGGCAGCATGTGATCAATGGACCCTGGGACCACTTGACGGTGCATCGACGTAGTCACAAGGTAATGTGACAGGATCTCATGATAGATTTGCAAAGCAGTCACTACGTCCTCCATCCATGCTGTACCCTCTCTGCTTGGTCGGGCAAGCTCGTCTTCCTCGTTGATCCAGACATAATACTACGGAGTGTACCACGAGTTTTGACCCATTGGCATTGTGACCAGATCATTCCACTCTTCTTGGAGCCTTCTTATCCTCGGTATTGGAAATTATCCGTTGTACTCATCCTCATATAGCGTGGTCCACGTCCATAGAGGCACATCCTGGATCAACCCGAACTGTGTGAGAACTGGTAGGGGCGAGTATGGTTGGATGCCCTCAAGTCCTATCAGCTCAATGGAGTATTTCTGAGGAGTACTTAGGATTTCCCTCCTACCTAACCATGATAGCTTCCAATTGACCCATTCTCCACTTAGATTAGTCAGCATTCCTCTCCACTCTTCTCATCCATATGGGGAGACCCAATGTCTGATCCTCTCGTTGTGGTTGCGGATCATATTGCTGACGCCCATAAAGTAGTCAATTGTGGCCTCTCTCTGGGAGAAATGCTATGTGGCCCAGATCTGAAGTAGAAGATTACAACCCTTAAAGAAATCATACCCCCGTGCACATGCAGAAAATGCCCTTAGAATCTCAGCTAACACCATCGGTGCCAAAGTATCTTGGATGTTGCCACGGAATGTCTCCAGAACCACGGGTAACAAGTTGGACCTGAGACTCTCCCACATTGCTTGATCACACTGAAATTCTCCCAAATACCATTCATAGCTTTCAGAATGTCCAAACATATCGAGCAGTTGATCTAGGATCACCCATCCGTCCTCAATATTTCTCAAACCTTGTCTGTTTGCCAGACCCAGAGCATCAAGAAAACTGTAACCAGGCATGGTGACTGGTAATATCAGTTTCCTTCCTATAAATGCCAGCTCCATGAAACTAGTAGCTTCTTCCAATGTCGGCACTAACTCACAATCAACAACCTTGAACACTATATTGGCCGGGTCCCAGAATTCTATCAGTAGGAGAGGAAGCACCTTGTCTGCTTGGATGTTTAGCAAGGTGGTCACTGCCCCCAGGTGTGTGCGAATTTCATCTCCGTGCTCTTGGAGGATATTCTTCCACCACTGCTTCAGCTTGTGTGGTGCTCCCATCACCATATTGATCTCGGGGATATTTTGGTTGATTTCCATTTCTGAAGTGGGTAAAAAAAGGATTTGGTAAGTGTTTGCTTTGGATCTTTAGGTGTCTCGTCAGGTTCGTTCGTCTTTCCACAGAAGTCATGTCATTGAGTGCATGACCCATTGACATTAGGGTGGATTTCCTAATTGTGTGTCAATTCCAAGGACCGAATCACCTAAGGTTTATGCAATATGACCTATGTTTTCTAGAGTAGAGTGTTTCCTACTTTTGAATTGGACTGAAGACTGCGAGAAGTTATGTCAGTTTACCTAACAAAGCCATTCTTTGAAACTAAAGAGTTTTGAAATGAAGGTTCGGAGGGGTGTAAAACACAACCCTCGCATGCCATTGTGTGTGATAGTGTGCGACCAAAAGTCGATAGGAATAAGTGTAATGATAGTATATATAAAGTGGTAACAGACATGAGTGTAACAATAACAAGAATGATAATAAGCAAGCATAAGGAGCAAGTAAGGCAGGTAAGAACGTAATTGCAAGTTAAATACAGTTAAAACATTGTACAAACAAAATCTAAGTTCCAAGTCTAGTCTAAGTCTGCTAAGGTCAGAACCTAAGTGTGAGTCTCCATTAGAGTCGTCATGTTGTTGCACCTATTTTGCACTAGTCAAAAAAAGATTCAACTTGTGGTTTCTTTGTTATTGATGAAAGACAGTCGCCACCTAATATTTAAAGGTATACTAGGGTACTGTAAGGACCCGTAAAAAATATAACCAAAAACTTAGGGTTTTGTGGTGCCAAGTTAGATTCCTGCGTTACTATTGTTGGATTGAACAGTACCCTACGGATTGAGAGGAAAATATTTCACAGAAGAATGCATTTCTGTGGCCCATTATGCGACCGCATAATCTCTCTACGGACCGCATAATGGCCGCAGAGTGAAGCAGTGAGTTTGGCCAACTTGAGGCCATTTTTGCAGTCGCATATGCGACCGCATAATGGTTATGCGGTTCGCAAAGTGACCGCATATGTGGACCTCAGGGGCTTGAATTTACCGCCTAGGTATGCGACCGGTATGCGGTCCACATACTCATTCTGCGGTAAAGAGATGTAAATTGAGTGAAAAATAGGAAGAGGTTATGTCTCAAGTGAGATGGCTTAGCCGATCGGGCCGAGATCGGACGCCATGCCGTATACATGGTGGAATTTGTGTTGGAACTATTGATTTACATTGTAGATATGGATATGTCTCACTTGGGATGGCTTAGCCGGTCGGGCCGAGACCGGACTCCGTGTAAAACACGGTGGCATTATGAGTGTGGCTTTGGTACTAAAGATTATTAATCTAAAAAGATGGAAAGATTGAATTGGAAACTATGTGAACCTTACTTGGTGTTTTCTTTGTATTTCTATGAAGTACTTATTGATTATTATGATTTCCTTCTCTTTGTTTCGCTGTTCATTCTACTATGATTAGTGTTTGCCTTACATACTAGTACTATTCGACAGTACTAACGTCCCTTTTGCCGGGGGCGCTACATATTTGAATAGATATAGGTGGTTCCATCGCAGATAGTGCTGATCGCAGATAGTGGTGCTCTCTTTCTCTCCTCACAGCAGTTTTAGTGAGCCCCATTTCTCCTAGGGGTCATGTAGTCCTTTTGTATAAGTTTTCACGTTTTGAGGTATAGTCGGGGGCTTGTTGTCGGCATTGTCATGTTTTTCTTTTGTATCCTTAGAGGCTTCGTAGACATTTTTGTGGGTCATGTATATATGTTGGGGCGGTTGTTGGATTGATTTGAATTTTGGAAACTTAACTATGGCATAATGCATATAATGAAAAATGAACTAGCAAAGTTTATATATTTATATAACTGATCTCTCCACTGTTTTACAAATGGTGACGCATTCCCTTTATGGATCATAAATGAGTCGGGTAGGAAAGTTTTACTAGGCTTGCTCGACCAGATTCACTCGGTTGAGCGCCGGTCGCGCTCCTCGAGGTTGGGGCGTGACAGGTACCTATTTGATTACTAAAGTTATATTCTTTATTGGTTTGCTAACTGGTGAGATTGTGGGCAAGTGTTCTTGTTCTTCTAAGGGGAAGGTATTTGGCACCCCTTAAAATCTACCTTAGGTAGCTCTATAGGACTTAGACTAAGTTAAAGAATTAGTTGTTTGTATCTGCTTAACTAGTGCTAAAGGGGTACGACTTACTATATAATAGAACATGATATTTACAAAGAGGATGTGTAGTTTTAAAAGGATATGAGTTTATAAAGGAGCTTAGATAATAATGTTGGTTTATATGATTGAAAGAGTTTAAAAAAATATGTGCATGATGTTTGTATTTATGAAACATGTGAGAAAGGGCTAAGTTATAAAAAGCTTTATGTTTAAAGGATGTGGCTATTTGTGTAACTCTAATGAAAAAAGGGTGTTGTAAGAAAATGAGTCCAAGATGTACCTTAGCTTTCAATTCTTAATTTTTGAAGAAACGTTTAAGAACCTTTTGTTGGTGGCAACACTAAGATTTGCTTTTTTTTAGAAGGTCGATTTTGGATTCCATTTTTGGTTTTTGAAAAGAGGGACTGCCGTCCTTGCTAAGCTATTTTTGGCTTCAAAATCTTCATAAAATGTTAGTGAAACATAAGAGATGAATAGCGTGAGTAGCATATGATTAATGAATGAAAACTATCTACTATTAAGCCTAATATTTCTTTTAATCCTATGTACTTTTAAGGCTTGCCTAAGTTGTTTACATAATTTAAGAGGTAAAGTAATACATTCAATCCAATATGATAACTGTTGTATACATGTAAGATAAACACAACAAAAATGCAGCAAAGGCAGTGAAGCAGTAAATAATAGAGGAGTAAAGGGAGAGGATGGACTCTGGTTTTGGGCCTCAAATAGGCAGGCCCAGCAGATAGCAGAAAATGGATAGCGGTTGACTTCAACCTTCCTAGAACACGCTGGTACAGTTGGGCTTGAGTTATTTTAGGAACTTGGCAGGCCCAGTGGTTGTACTTGTAAAAAAAAGGTCATTAGATATAATACTCTATACATACCATCATCATGAAAAACATAAGTAAATAAATTGAACAAATTATAATAACCAATAGTAATTTGAGTTATGAAAGTTATACTACTGTGGGGTCACATATAATAAAGTGATCCATATTGAAAATCTTTCGTTGCCATTAAGCACTAAAACTAAAAGGAGTAATAAATGTCAATAGATTAGAGGCTAAGGGTAGAGTTCCATTCAAGGTCAAGGCTCTCTTTGGATCCCTGACCATTCAAAGTTTCCAAGGGTCTCAAGAGCCAGGGCAGTGCTTGTGCCTGGGTGAAAAGCCCAATCAAGAACTAAACTCTACTCCCAAATACCCTTAACCACCCACATTCACTCTTCCCCACAGGTTTAAGTGCCAATGCGGCACTCTCAATGTAAATCCCAACACCACATTGGTACCATACCACAAAAGTATATACCCTTCCCATGATGGCTAAAGCAGAACATTATAAGACTACAAGATAACCTATGCACGTTGTTATAACCATGTTTCAAAGCTAAATGGATGATTCACTATGAGTAATATGTTAAGCAGGTTCAAAAGAAATCAACTTTAAACACACATAGAGGCAAGAACATTATCACATTACTGTCAAAGAATCAAATTCCTGAGATCATATATCGTAAGGATAGAAAGATCATATAGTCCAAGTCTGCAATAATTATGAACACAAACACATGTGCCTTGACAACATTCAATCAGACTAATCACAGATTGGTTTTAACTTAGGTCTTGTTCTCTAGTACACACATAGGTTAACAGTTCCAATTGTCCTAAAAACGTATTAACAAAGATATAGACCAACAACTTCAATTAACTTCTAAGGGGGATTAGGAGAGAGCAGATTAACAATTATAGGTAAGACTTCTGAAGAGTATTAAAAGCACTACATGTTAATTACTATAACTTATGCTTTCTAAAGAGTGCCAATACAGATACAGGTCAGCAGTTTCACATAGAGATACATATCAATAACCTTAATTAAGAGGCACAAGTTGATGACTTCAATTAGAACATTCAGAGAGTGTTAACATAGGTTCAAAGCAGTAACCGTGATTAGAGATTCCACTAGTACTATCAGAGATACCAAACTACAATAAGAACATCTAAAAGTACTAACAAGGTCAAAGATTCACAACCTTAATTTGTACTCCTGGCGGTGTTAGTAGGATTACAAATCAATAGAATGCAATTAGGACTTCTAAAAGATATTAGAAAAATCACAGATTCACAACTTCACTTAGGACTTCTAAGAGTATTAATAGAATCCTAAGCTATCAGTCTTGCTTAACTTTAAAATCAATGACATAGTCACTTCTTTATGAGAGTTTCAACTTCACACTATCTCATTGAGAACAAACCATGTTGTTACATCCAAGCAGTAGCAATAAGAGACTCTCTTTAGAGTTCACAAGCTGAGTTTAATCCATTTAAGAGAGCTTAATGAAGTTTCAAAACAATATGGGCATGCGTGGAATTAGGAAGGACAAACAGAAGCACTGAAGAACAAAAATGAGTGTAGGGTCACAAGAACACACACAAAGTACAACTAGCAGAGGTCATATTATGAAAGTATTACTAATAGTATCACTATATGAGCTTCAGAAAAAGGATAAGAGTATAATCAAATTGGGAAAACATGTTAAGCATGTCGGAGATAGGGTTTCAGGTATAATAGAACTTAGCAGCGGTATTTGAGCTAAACAAATATGTGTCATCATAAGTTAAACACATCTTATCCTTACTTCATGGCTTAAACTAAGTTTAAAGTAATCTCATAACATACACAAAAGTGATACAAGGATCCAACTAGCTTAGGACAGGTTTACATAAATAATCATGAGTTAAAAAAAGTAATTAATAGAATCACATGAGCATATTAAAGAGATAAAACAACCTTAAAGATTATGAGTTAGTATTTTTAAACTAAGGTAACAAGTTGGTTCTCCGCACTAAATGATTCATACTTTGTTTACATCTGGAGTATTAAGGGAATCTCAATAACAACATTTAAAGCAGATTAGCATAACAGTCAGAATAGTGCTAATAGAATTATTAAAGTTGTCTGAAACTAGGTATAAGGAACATTAAGAAGTTCTTTAGTCACTTTCAAAGTTAACAGTAATCATGAATCATCGGATGCATATCAATGTCAGCATGTAATTCTAATTTCAATAACTTAAAGAAGTTCATGATTGCAGAAACTACTCAACAGACATTAATTCACATATAAGACAATTAAAGATACATAAACATATTGTTAATAACATCATTCAACAAAAATAGTAAAGCAATTCATATTAGGAAATTTAGACTAGTAAAAGAAGGACAAGGTCGAGATTTACCGACCTCCTTTGGGGTAGCAAACCAAACGAGTGTTCAAGTTAGCCGTTTAGGAAACCAAAAGCCCAGCTCTTAACCAGTGACCGACTCAGAGACAAAAGAAAGAGAGAAGTAAATGTTGAGTGAAAACTAGAAATTTCAAATGAAAAAGACCTAGGCAACACTTTACTGTATCTTAATTTCTTCAGAAATGTTAGGTGTAGTTGGTGTATATTTTCTGTGTGTCAGGTGAGGGCATTCAAAGCCCCAATTTATAGTGGTTGTGAAGCCTTAGGGTTTCTGATTCAAAATCAATAGTTGAAGATGATGAAAGATAGATAATGATAGCGGAGAGGGTAAAATCAAAGTGAAATCAGAGTGAATCTAATAGAAGAATGAGTGAGACTCTTACCTAAGTGCATGACAGTCGTGGCAAGTGAAAAATCCATCGAGTAAAGACTAGCGGTCCAGAGGTCATTGCATTTGACCTCTAGTTTAGAAAACTCATCATGAGATGTGCCATGCATGAGAGATTTGGTTGCAACATCGAAGGCTTGGGAAGACTTGAAGTTTCATGTTTGTGTTCGAGTTCAGAGAACTCCAGATTCTGAAAGTGTGTGATGAAACGGGAAGGTTCCAGCGGGATTCGCGGATAGGGGAGCAAAGAGGACGAATCTGGGTCAAGATTCACGACCTTGCACGATTTTGTGCAAGGTTTTGAGACTAATTTTGGTCTGGAATTTGAGAGGAAATGAGAGAGAAAGGGGAAAGGGGGTGGCAGAGTCAAGGGAGTGAATGATTAGGGTTAGGGGATTAGGGGTTGTCCGTCTCTGGGATAAGGTTGCGAGAATGAATCTGGACCGTTGGATAATTAGATCAACAACCCTGATAATTAGAGATTAAATCAGTTTTGTGGGGAATTTTGTTGGCCGTTAGATCCTTGTGATTCAACGGTCAAGATTAAATCTCTGGGTGTTTTAAAAATTAAAGAAGAAAATAGAGTAAAATTGTGGGCTGTTGATCTAAGAAATAAACAACTCAGATTGGTTGTGTTTGTTTTGTGAGTGTGAGAGACCGGTGATGTGGAAATCGCTGATTGGTCCAATGAGGTAGCACATATTGCCAAAGTGGAGAGGGAGGGGTTATTTGGACTGGGGTATTTTCAGATATGGGCTTGCACATTGGGCTGAAGTTAATTTAAAAGATGGCCCACCTATGTTTAATTAACGAGTTGCAATTATAGCCTTTATCCCTTTTAATCCCTTTTGAAACTAAATTACATAAAATTAATTATTTTTAATAAAATATGGTAAAATATAATTGTCGAATATACTACTAACTATTGTAATTAATTATTTGTAAAATACTTTATTTTCTAAATTATAGCACTAATTTCGAATTATTAGTATATTAATCTAATCAATTATGAATTAAGGAATAATTTATTAAATTAATTATTAAGCCTATGTGATGTATATAAAACTACTTTAATAATCTACAAATAGTAAGCAAAGTATAATTATAATTATAACATTGATTTATCCATTTTCAAAGTTATTAACAAAGATATGTGTTATTGATTAAAAATATTTTCAAAATATTTATTGTAAATTATTAAGTATAAATAAATTAATTTTAAATGGGAGGGTCAAAATTGGCCGTCAACAGGTGTCACGAAGATGTACAATGACTTGAAATAGCACTATTAGTGGCGGAGAATGAAGAAAGATATTGTTGCTTATGTCTCTCGGTATTTAAATTATCTACAGGTGAAGTATAAGCATCAGAAGCCGAAAGGATTGACTCAGAGATTGGAGATACCGGAGTGAAAGTGGGATCACATCACTATGGAGTTTGTGGTAGTCCTACCACATACCTCGAAGAAATTTGACGCAGTCTGGGTTATTGTTGATTGGTCGACTAAGTCTGCACACTTCATTTCAGTGGTAACTTCCTATTCTTCGGAGCGGTTAGCTTAGATTTACATCCGGGAAATTATACGCTTGTATGGCGTGCCCATTTCCATCATTTCTGACCGAGGCACGTAGTACACATCGTAGTTTTGGAGAGCAGTGCAGCGAAAGTTGGGCACACGGGTTGAGTTGAGTACAACATTTCATCCTCAGACAGACAGGCTTTCTGAGCGCACTATTCAAATCTTGTAGGATATGTTACGTGCATGTGTTATGGATTTTGGAGCTTCATGGGATCATTTTCTTCCGTTAGAAGAGTTCGCCTACAACAAAAGCTTTTAGTCGAGTATCCAGATTGCTCCCTATGAGGCCTTATATGGGAGGAGATGTCATTCTCTAGTTGGTTGGTTTGAACCTGTGATGGCTAGGTTATTGGGCACTGATTTGGTCCTTGATGCCTTGGAGAAGGTGAAGTTGATCTAAGAACGGCACCGTATGGCATAGTCCAGACAGAAGAGTTATGCCGATAGGAAGGTTTGTGATGTTTCATATATCGTGGGTGAGAAGGTTTTGCTCAGAGTTTCACCCATGAAGGGTATGATGAGGTTCAAAAAGAAGGCAAAGTTAAGCCCTCGGTATATTGGTCCCTCTGAGGTGCTTGAGAGAGTTGAGAGGTGGCCCACAGACTTGTATTGCCACCTAGTGTATCAGGTGTTCATCCAGTGTTTCATATTTCTATGCTCTGAAAGTATTATGGTGATCCGTCATATGTTTTGGACTTTACTACGGTACATCTAGATGGGGACCTGACTTATGATGTGAAGCCGATGGCCATTTTGGACCGGCGAGTTCAAAAGTTGAGGTTGAAGAATATAGCTTTGGTGAAGGTTCATTGGAGAGGTCAAACAGTTGAGGAGGCTACTTGGGAGACTGAGCAGGAGATGTAGAGAAGTTATCCACACCTATTTGAGACTCCAAGTATGATTCTAGACCCATTCGAGGACGAACGTTTGTTTAAGATGGGGAGAATGTAATGACCCGGACAGTCGTTTTATGTATGGTAGCCCTGTTTCCCTATTTATTGCTTCTTCTATGTTCATTTGTGGTTATATGACTCGTCGAGGTAGTTGGATTAGTTTCTGGAATATTTTGGAGTGAATCGGGACACTTAGTCCCAAGGTTGAAGGCTTAAGTTGAAAGAGTTGACTGAAGTATGAACTTTGTGTAAACGACTCCGGAATGGTATTTCGATGGTTCCAATAGTTTTGTATGGCAATTTTGGACTTATGAGTACGTCCGGATATTGATTTAGAGGTCCGTAAGTTGGTTTGAGGCTTTTTGGCGATAGTTGGAAAGTTGAAGGTGGAGAGGTTTGATCGAGAGTTGACTTTATTGAAATCAGGTTTGGATTTTAGTTTCAAGAGTTGGAATAGGTCCGTTGAGTCATTTGAGAATTGTATGCAAAATTTGAGATATAGAAGTTTGAAACAAAAAGCTATATCTATGGATCAAGAATTTATAGCCTATTAAATTAAATAAAGTTCCCATATTGATTGCAACCTCCATCTCTTCTATATTCTTCGACAACGCCAAATGCTTTTGAAAATCTATAACTTGTTGAATGAAATTAAGGTTTCCATATTGATTGTAGACTTTATGGTTTCTATGTTCTTCCTCAATGCCAAATGTTTTTGGGAAAACATTGGCTTCGAATTGTAGCCTTTAATTTGAAGGAGGTATTCGTGTCTAAATTAATATTTTCAAGAAGGCAACTGCACTAATTGAAAAACCTTCCTTAGTATAGTTTAGCAAAACAATAATGGATATTAAAACTAATAGTACAATACTTTAACTAAATTTCAAAACCAAAAAGAACGAAGAAAGACGCTACAAGTAAAAAACTACACTAGTCTATTACCGTGGTTGTTGATTGAGATTCATTGATTATTCATGTAAATAATTTTCATGATGATTTTTATGTATTACCATCGTTTTGCTTTCTAGATCCCTGTTCCCCTATTTAAGACTTTCCGCATGTGCTTTTCCTGTTATATGACTTGCGGGAACAGTTGGTTTATTTTTGGAAGGGTTCGGGTTGAATCCAGGACACTTGGTTCTATTATAGTGGCCTAAGGTGACCAAGTTTGACTTGAGTCAACATTTAAAGTAAACAATCTCGAAATCTGGATCTGAAGATTCCAATAGGTTCGTATGATAATTTTCGACTTGGGCGTATGCTCGGATTGAGTTTTGGGTAGACCGGAAGCATTTCGATGCTTATTGTTGGAAGTTGGAATCTTGAAAGTTTTAGAGTTTTCTATGATTGATTTGAAGTAGACTTTGGTGTTATCAATATCCATTTGGGATTCTGAGCCTTGAAAGTGGTTCATATAGTGATTTGTGTCTTGTACGTAAAATTTGGCGTCATTCCGAGTTGTCTAAATATGATTTGTCTTGTCTAAGTTAGTTAGAAGAACTAAAGTTTAGAAGTTGATTAGTTTGGTTTTGATGTGCGATTCTTGGTTTCAATATTATTTTATGTGTTTCGAGACTTTGAGTAGGTTCGGATTATGTTAGACTTTGGTGTAATTAGACAGGGTCCGGGTGGATCGTGTGGGTTTTGAGCCACCTGGAGCAAGGCTGAAGTTGGCAAAAATGTCTGGTGTCTGGTGTGAACCGCAATCACAAAGGTGGTTTCGCAATCGCGCAATGCTCTTTGAGGCCGGGAAATTTTTTGCTACGCGATTGTGGATAAAGAATAGCAGTCGTGATTTGTTGCTTGGTAGTGCTTCGCATTCATGAGGCTGAAGGCGCGAATGCGATAGTTTAGAGGTATGGTCTAGGGGGAACTGTTGGCCTTCGCGATCGCGAAGTGGCTATCACAATCGCGTAGGAGAGAATTTTGGGAAAGGCAGCGTAAGCCTTTGCGAATGCGGCTCTGGGACCGTGTACGCGGAGGGCAGGGGTCAGGAAGCATCGAGAACGTGACCTGGGTGTCGCGAACGTGAGGGAAAATTTTGGGCAGCTGTAGTATTGGCCTTCACAATCGCGAGGAGGCTTCCGCAATCGCGAAGAGGAAGAACCTGGGCAAAATGCATTTTTATTTCGGGATTTAGGCTCATTGTTCTGGGCTATTTTGGAGCTCATGGAGGAGGATATTTATCAAGCATTATAAGGTGAGTCATATCTACCAATTATGAGTTAAATACATGGATTATGAGTTGATTTTAACATAGTAATTAGTGAATTTTTGGTATTTTGTTGGAAAACTCACGGTTTAGTAAAAATAGGATTTGACCGCAAAATTGATTATGGAATTGGGTATAAGTGATATATTTGAGTTCGTAATGCCATGGGTAACATTTGTCTTTGAAAATTTCCAAACTCCGGGCACATGGGCCCGGGGTTGAGACTTGTGGACTTTCCGAGTTGGGTTGGAAAATTTCTCTAATAGTTAAGTTATGAACTTTTGAGCATATATTGCATGATTTATACTCCCTTTATTAGTTTCGGGTTGCTCGACATTGTTTTGAGGCAATTAGTGAGGTTTGAGAATAGAGTAGAGGGCTTGAAAGCGAGGTAAGTCTCTTGTCTAATCTTTAAGAGGGAAATTACCCTGTAGGTATTCTAATTGTTGTGTGCTACTTGTTATGGGGGATACGTACGTACGATGTGATGGAAATCCGTGCGTAGCTAAAATCATGTTTATGTCCGGCTAGACTTAGGACTTTACCATGCCTTATTTGTACTACTTCAACTAAACTTGTTAGTTTAATTGCTTAAATTTATAATTGATATTGGATTAGAATTTATGTTAGACCGAGCCTCTTTACCTCAAGTCTTGGCGGGACACTTGATTGTCTGTAGAAATCTTGTGTTTCTTTATATTCCTATCCCTGTGTTATGTTTATGTGACTCATAGTTCGGAAAGTTCCTCTATTCCCGTGGATTGGGTCGTACGCTTCGGCAATGCTATGAAATAGCATTATGTATCGGGTCGTACGACCTCGACAGTATATTTAAGACGTGTCTATGGATTAGGCCGTACGACCTCGATAGTGTACACTATTATTATGGATCGGGCCGTACGACCTTGGCAGAATTTGTGCGTAATATCGCTAGGAGTCAGAATATACATGAGATTTCCTTATTATTATTATTATTATTATTATTATTATTATTATTATTATTATTATTATTATTATTATTATTATTACTATTATTCTTATTATTATTATTATTATTATTATTATTATTATTACTATTATTATTACTATTATTCTTCTTCTTATTATTATTATTATTACTATTATTATTTATTATTATTATTATTTTGAGAAGCTCAAATTGTTCTTACTCATGTTCAAAGACCCCCTGAGATTCAGGATTTTAAATTCAAATCGTTAAATGATTTAAAAGAACTTCTTGATAAAAAGTTATCCGGTTTAAATATTAAACCTATTGATTTATTAAAATTTTTTGCTGATAATAGATACTACTTCTAATTATAAATATGAAGTCTGGTCAGAGTTTAATAAACTCACAGGTTATCCTAAAAAGAATAGTAAGTATGTTGATAAACCTTTTATCAAACCTTTTTGTAACAAATTATCAATCTCTTTTTTTGCAGAATTCTACCAATTCAACGTTCATCCGACAAGGTCGAGATTTAGTAGGAATATCATCCTCAGAGAAATTATCTTCAAATGGAAGAGTGACAATATGCTTTTTTCGATTCCAAAAAGCACTAGGATGCTCAGCACAAATATCAATACCAATTTCTTCGGAAATCAATTTAATCTTTTCCTGTACTTTAGTAGATTTTAAAGTGTCAAATATATTCATACTAAATAATTCTAATTGTAACGAATCAATGTCTTTTCTTCATATCAATTAAAGCATTTATATTTCTAGTTACGGGATCTGTAACAAAAGTGTAACTTATCATTCTATCCTTATAAGTAGCTGTAAAACCTTTTGAGTCTATGCTAGTAAAAGGATAAATAACGTTAATAAAAGGTGTTCCAAGTATAATTGGAGGGTATAGCTGATTTTTAACCAAGAAAAAGAAGTGAGGAATACAGACTTTATTCTGACAAATACCCGTATTAGGCAATTTATACTTTATATCTAAAGCATGTCCTGATGCAGATTTAACCATATGAGTAGTTTTTTGAAAATATTTAGTAGGTACTAAACCTTCTTGAATACAGCTAACATCAGCTCCACTATCAATCATAACAATATTTGTAATAGAAAAACTATTATCAATTAGAATATTACATTTGATATACCATTTATAGGCAGTAACAATTTGCATCATTCCCAAAAACATATCATATTTAGAATCAAGTCTAATAGGTTCTTCCTCAATATCATTTTCAGAAATACCTTTGTTTTTATCATTAGAAAACTCAGTTACAGAATTATTTTTCTCTATCTAAGTAATCCTGTGATCACAAATCATTTGACTTTGTTTAAGAGATTTAATATCCCTTTTTAAACTTTCAATTTCAACCTTTAAATCATCGAAAGAAGCATCTCTGGTTGGTTAAGTCGGTTATTAATTTCTGACAAAGAATAAGGCGCAGAATATTCAAATTTATTCTTTTGTTTTTCAAAAGGTTTTGAAGAACTAGAACTTGAACTTGCAGCCAAATTTATAATTTTTTCATGAAGTTTATCATCAGTAACTTCTTTTAAAAGTTCTATTACATTATCAAATGTAATAGTTTTCATGTTCAAATCTTGAAATTGAGATTGTAATTTATAAAATTCATCATCATTACAAGTACATGTACCTTTGCAAGTTGTACAAGTATTATTAATATTTTTATCACTATCAGTTAAATCAAGTAAATCGACTTCAGCTTCAGATTCTGACTCAGAATTATAATCAGATTCTGATCCAGCAGTGTATAACAAACCATAAACCTTATCACGTAACTCATCGTCTAGTTCTAGGGTTTTCAGCTTTTGAAGCTTACAATTTGGAGCTATATGGCCAAATTTTCCACATTTATAACACTTAATATCAGCAAGATCTCGCTTAGACCTATTTTTCGTAAATCTAGTAGACTTGCGATGAGCTTTCCTAGTATCACGCTCTTCTTTGGATCTATATCTCGATCTCTTTTTCTTATAAGGACTGTCTGGGTTATGATACCTATTTTTCTTTTTTTTTGCTATGGGCAGAAGTCTCAGGTAAACCAAACTGGATGCAAAAGTCTCCTAATTGTGATTTTTCCTTAAGCTTATATATCTTAAGCTGTCTGGACAATTTTAACTCAGTACACAAGTTTAATCCTTCTTGTGTGCATACTCCTCTAAACTTTCCATAGGTATAATCTTTGTACGGAATACCCCCGTAACTACCCCTTAGAGTTTTTCTTACTCTTTCAGCAAATAAGGAGGGAAGGTCATCTATAAACTTAGCTTTCCAATGTTCATACTTATTTTTGGATAATTCCATTACTCTACTCATAAAAATATCTTTATACCATCTAAACTCGCTTAAGGTCCTACATCTAAGCCCATTTAGCAGAGTACAGAAAGTCTCGTTCTGATTGGTAAATCTACCATTGAAATGTTCTAATATGGTAAGAACAAGGATGTAAACAACATCTTCTCTATTTTTCACTAGAGCCATGCCTAAGTTATCGACTCCTTCGTCAGTGGCTATTGCATTAATAACCATCATCTTTTCTTCAGTACTTAAATAATTATCCCACCAGCCACGAAGCTGGCCAGTAAAACCCGCAATAATCATTTTGCAAATAGTTCTATCTGTATTGTTTACACTTTTATAGATAGTTCCATCCATAAGCATTCTATGCACAAGAATAGTCAATTGTCTATCAGTTAAACCATCAAGATTCCATTCATAAATTTTGGAACCACTATAAGACGTATTAGTCTGATTCCAATCTCGTTCTTCTATTAACACATCTTGAGGAGTAGGGCGATTATAATAATAAGTTTGCATTCTGGGTTTATCAGTATACTTACTATTCTTTTTGGGATAACCTCTAAGTTCATTAAACTCTGACCAGACTTCATCTTTATAATCAGAAGTAGCACCTAATTTATCAGCAATTTTTTTTGATAAATCAATAGGTTTAATATTTAAACCGGATAACTTTTTATCAAGAAGTTCTTCTAAATCATTTAACGATTTGAATTTAAAATCCCAAATCTAGGGGGTCTTTGAACATGAGTAAGAACAATTTGAGCTTCTGATTTGCTTCCTGAAGTAGAGGCAATATCAGTTAACTTCTTGCTAGTACTCATTCCTTTTATCAAAATTGTTAATTCATCAAGTTTTTATCAAGAAAACTGATATGTTCACCCAAAACTTTAACATATAAACTTAAATAATTATTTTGAGAAATCAAATTATTAATTTCTGCGATGCTGACTGTAGCAACATCTTCATCAATAAATTTTTGAAATGTAGTAAACTTAATACCTGTATTATTAGGTAAAACAAAAGGTGCTTGAGGTGGGTATATGGCTTTAGTAATATTACCACTCCCACCTTTATAAGATCTTTCTAAAACCTTTATGTAAAGCGGTAAATAAGTGATTATAAACCAAGAAACAAAATACATAATTTGATTATGTAAAGCACAAGTTTCATAAAACTCTTGAGAGATATTATTTAAATCTTCTTTACTATAAGTATTAAAAAACCAAGTTTTAAACCGGTTCCATTTATTACTAAAAAAATCCTTTTGAACATATTTTCTAGCTTGTGACCCTGGACTAAAATCTATTTGGTGTGGAATTATCAAACATCATTGGGGTTGAAATCCATTTCGGATGCAGAAGGAATATTCTTATCAGAAATATTATCATTATCGCGAATAATATTTGTTTGAGGGTTAATCTTAACCCTTTCGACAGTCTTATCACTAACTTTAGTAGAAATTGTATGCAACGATGCAACACGATTTCTAGCTGGTCCATAGACTGGTTCAACAGGAGAAATATATTGAATATCAGGCAACAATCTACGATTAGTAAATGAATGCGTACTATGACTAGGATTAATAGCAGGCAAAAGTCTATTATTAGAAAATGACTGCCTATTATAAGTGGAACTATTATCATCAAATTGAATGCAAATCCTACCATCCGAATTTTGAGTAATATGAGAATATTCAGTATTACTGACAGTATTTGTTATCTGACTTGGGGATATAACCGAATCCAAAATCCAAGTAGTTGGGAAATTAATTTCTTCCTACTTAATAGGTCTCCTCGTGGTGACCTTAGACTTTGCAGAATTAGTTTCCACCAATATAGTCTGATCGGATGTATCATACAGTTTACATCTAGGGTTTAACGTAGATAGTAATTTAAAATAAATTCTATAAGATAAACATATAAGTTCAGATCCAGGCGCATAATTATAACCATGCGTTTTCACATTTAATGTCAATGCATCAAGTATATTAACATCAGATAGAGATAATTGAAGATTGGGTTGAGTATTAAAATATACTGGACCGTAGGCCACAGTAGATTCAATAGAACCCATCAGAGACTGTCTAAAATTCAGATTTCTAGCATCTTTAAGAGCAGCCAAAAACGTCTCTGGTAACCCTTTAAGGGTTAATGGCTTAAAAGCAATTTGAACCATACCAACATGCAGATAATTGTACTGATTTTTATATAAATCTACATCTTATTTGTTTAACAAATGAATAATCTGTTCAGACGAGTTTAAAGCTAAAGATTGCTCAGTAGTTTTAACTAGTTGTTTTGAAGAAAGTTTATCAAACCATCCATAATCATAAATTATTTTGATAGGGACTTTAGGAATTGTCCATTTATTTAACAAATCAAGATTTTGAGGTATATCTATCTCTTCAAGTCTAGTATTATTATTATTATTATTATTATTATTATTATTATTATTATTATTATTATTAGTATTATTATTACTATTATTATTAGTATTGTTATTATTATTATTATTACTACTATTATTATTACTATTATTATTAGTATTATTATTATTATTATTACTATTATTAGTATTACTATTATTATTATTATCATTATTTATTATTATTATTATTATAATTATTATCATTATGATTATTATTATCATCATTATTATTATTATTATTATTATTATCATTATTATTATTATTATTATTCTTATTATTATTATTATCATTATTATTATTATTATTTTTATTATTCTTACTATTATTATCTTTATTATTATTATTATTATTATTATTATTATTATTATTATTATTATTATTATTATCATTATTATTATTATTATTATTCTTATTATTATTATTATCATTATTATTATTATTATTTTTATTATTCTTACTATTATTATCTTTATTATTATTATTATTATTATTATTATTATTATTATTATTATTATTATTATTATTGTTATCATTATTATTATTATCATTATTATTATCATTATTATTATTATTATTATTATTATTATTATTATTATTATTATTATTATTATTATTATTATTATTATGTTTATTATGTTAAAGGATCATGTTAGTTACTATTACTTATTTTGATCGCTGCTTGTTGAGTTTCATGCATGTTTATGTTTCATGAAACCCATGATTTCAAAAGTATAAGAATGTGCAATTAAGTTGATGGTTCACCATTACCTTGCCTAACGACAGTATTGGGCGCCATCACGACCTATGGTGGAAATTGGTTCGTGATAGCTTGGTATCAGAGCACTAAGTTCACATAGGTCTCACGAGTCATGAGCAGACATAGTAGAGTCTTGTGGATTAGTGCAGAGATGTCCGTACATATCTTTGAGAGGCTATAGGGTGTTAGGAAATATCTTTCTTCATCTCCTTTCGTGCAGTCGATGTTGTGCTAAATATATTTCACTTATTCTCTCACAGATAGTGAGAACACGTGCAACAACATTACCCGACAGCAGAAGGGCTGCTCCCCTAGTGGTAAGAGGCAGAGGTAGAGGCCGAGGGAGGGCCACAACTCCAGCTAGAGGACGAGGACATCCTAAGGTTGCTCTTGTAGTACCACCAGTGAATTCGGTGGACGATCCTGTTATTGAAGAGCAGGATGAGGTTCCTACAGCTGAGCCGACACCGACTGACTTTATGACTGCACCGGTCTTTCAGGAGGCCATGGCCCGTATGTTGTGGTTCATGGATTCTATGACTCATGCTGGACTATTTCCAATAGTTTCGGTCACATCTCAGGCGGGAGGGGGAGCACAAATCCTTACTGCTCGTGCGCCAGAGCATGCCACTGTTGTGTATCAAACCCAAGTGTACTGCATACGGGCGGGGTTAAGCTAATTGCAGCGGTTAGAGTAGAGATTAGACCGGCCACGACCGTTTAGAAGCAGAAGTGGTTGGACATATGGACTAGGCTTCATCCTTCTGTCTTTCATGGTGAGCAGTCTAAGGACCCACATGATTTCATTGATCATTGCACGGAGAGGCTGCATAATATAAGGGTAGTGGAGTCCAACGGGGTGGACTTCACCACATTTTAGCTAGGGGGGAAGGCTCGCATATGCTGGCAGTGTTATCTCTAGAGCAAGCCAGTAGTTCACTTCCCTTGACTTGGGATCAGTTCAGACACCTTTTCTTGGAGATATATATTCCACCCTCATAGAGGGAAGAGTTACGGGGTTAGTTCGAGCAGCTCCAGCAGGGTCAGATGTTCGTGACTGATTATAAGGCGAGATTCTCTGAGTTGTATTGTCATGTAGCTTTCATACTCCCCACATATATGGAGAGAGTGCAGAGGTTTATTTTAGGCTTACACTATCGGATTCGGGTTTTTATTTCCCAAGAGGTAGAGATGGGGACTCCTTATAATCAGGTTGTGGAGATAACTCTGAGGATCAAGCGTATCTGTAACTAGGGTAGATGGTTGGGATAAGCATCCTCGGTATTCTGTGGATTCAGTGGTGCCTCATTTGGGGGCAGAGGTCAGTTCATGAGGGGCCAGCCTAGTAGGCCCATGTATTCAGCACTGCCTGCTCGGGGTGCTCCATCACGGCCTTACTTCAATGCCATTCTAGAGAGCACCTACCGTCCGCCATTTGAATAACGTCACCATCAAGAATAAGTATATGTTGCTGCACATCAATGATTTGTTTGATCATCTTCAGGGTGCTAGAGTGTTCTTGAAGATCGACTTGAGATCTGGGCATCATTAGTTGAGGATTTATGCTTCGGATATTCCGAAGACAGCTTTTTGGACTAGATCTGGGCACTATGCATTTCTAGTAATGTCCTTCGGCTTGACTAACACCGCTGCGACATTTATTGATTTGATGAATCGAGTGTTCAAGCCATATCTTGACTCTTTTTCATTATCTTCATTGACAATATATTGATCTACTCGCATAGCATGGAGGAGCATGAGTAGCATTTGAGGATAGTGCTTCAGACTCTAGGGGAACAAAAGCTTTATGCTAAGTTCTCCAAGTGCGAGTTCTGGTTAGATACGATGGCTTTCTTTGGGCATGTTGTATCAGGTGAGGGTATTAAGGTACATCCTAAGAAGATCTGAGTTGGCCTCGTCCTACCATGATGATCGAGATCAGGAGTTTCTTGGGTTATTATCATCGGTTTGCAAAGGGCTTCTCATATATTATAGCTCCTTTGACTAGATTGACTGAGAAGGATGCTCAGTTTAGATGGTCCGATGATTATGAGGCGATCTTTCAGAAGCTCAAGATCAAATTGATTACAACACCAGTGTTGGTCTTGCCCTCCGGTTCAGAGATGAATACTGTGTATTGCGACACTTCACGCATCAGTTTGGGTTGTGTATTGATGCAGCAGGGGCGTGTTATTGCATATTCTTTACGCCAGTTAAAGACCCACAAGAAGAATTACACTGTGCACAATTTGGAGTTGGCAACAATATTTCATGCCCTTAAGATTTGGAGACATTATCTTTATTGGGTATCGTGCAAGGTTTACACCGATCACCGCAGTCTGCATAATCTCTTTAAGTAGAGAGATCTTAATATGAGGCAGCGCAGGTGGTTTGAGTTACTGAATCACCATCCTTTATCATCCGGTCAAGGCGAATGTGGTCGTGGATGCCTTGAGCAGAAAGGCCAAGAGTATGGGTAGTTTGGCATTCATTTCAGTAGAGGAGAGGCCATTGGCTTTGGACATATAGTCCTTAGCTAACTAACTGGTGAGGTTGGATATTTTCGAGCCCAGCCGGGTTCTTGCATGTGTTGTGGCTCAGTTTTCTTTATTGCTCGTTAGTATGATGATCCGAACTTGTTATTCTTAGGGAGACGATGTTGCGAGGTGATTCCAAGGAGGTTACTATCGGAGATGATGGTGTTCAATGGCTCCAGGGTCTCTTATGTGTTCCTAATGTTGTGACCTGAGGCTGCATTACTGGTAGCGGCAGATAAAGAAGGACATTGTTGAATATCCGGCGAGATGTCTGAGCCGCCAGTAGGTTAAGTACGAGCACCAGAGGCCAGGTGGCTTACTTCAGCAGATGGTTATACGAAGTGGAAGTGGAAGCACATCACTATAGATTTCGTGGTTGGTTTACTACGGATGTTGAGAAAATTTGATGCCATCTGGGTCATTAAGAATAGACTGACCAAGTTTACATACTTTATTCCAATGATGACTACGTACACTTCAAAGAGGTTAGCCCAGATTTATATTCAGAAGATCGTCCAGTTGCATGGCGTGCCTATTTTATCATTTTAGATAGAGGCACCCAGTTCAGCTTGTAGTTTTGGAGAGCCGCATAGAGTGAGTTGAGTACCCAGGTAGAGCTTAGCATGACCTTTCATCCACAGACCGACAAGTAGTCTGAGCGGACAATTCAGATTCTGGAGGATATGCTCAGAGCATGTGTGATTGACTTCGGAGGGCAGTAGGATTGGTTCTTACCGTTGGCCGAGTTTTCTTATAACAAATACCAGTCCAGCATTGAGATCGCTTCATTTGAGGCCTTGGATGGTCGACATTATTTTTCCCCCATCAGTTGGTTTAAGCTTGGCGAGGCTAGGTTATGTGGTACTGATTTAGTAAAGGATGCCTTGGATAAGGTAAAGTTGATTCAGGAGCGACTTCGCACAACAGAGTCCAGGCAGAAGAGTTATGTGAATCAGAAAGCGCATGATTTGTCATTTATGGTGGGCGAGAAGGTTCTTTTGAAGGTCTCACCGATAAAGGATATCATGAGGATCAAGAAGAGGGGAAAGGTGAGTCCGAGGATCATCGGCCCATTCGAGGTGTTGGAGTAGGTTGGAGAGGTTGCATACAGGCTTTCTTTGCCTCCAACTCTATCAGGAGTTCATCAGGTATTCCACGTATCTATAATCCGTAGGTACCATGCCGACAAGTCCCATGTGTTGGATTACAATACTGTTAAGCTAGATGAGAGCCTAGGTTAAGAGGAGGAGCTAATTGCCATTGTTGATACGCAGGTCCGCAAGTTGAGGTCTAAGAAGATTTCGGCAGTAAAGGACCAGTAGAGGGATCAACCGATCGAGGAGATGACTTGGGAGACCGAGAAGGACATGCAGAGCATATATCCACACTTATTCGGATCTTCATATATGATTCTAAACCCATTCGAGGATGAACGTTTATTTAAGAGGTGGATAATGTAATGACCCGACCGGTCGCTTTGCTTCCTAGATCCCCGTTCTCCTATTTAAGACTTTCTGTATGTCTTTTTCCTGATGTATGACTTGCGGGGACGATTGGTTTGGTTTTGGAAGGGTTCTGGTAGAATCCGAAATACTTAGTTCCATTATACTAGCATAAGGTGGTCAAGTTTGGCTTAAGTCAACATGTTGAGTAATGACCTTGGAATCAGGATTTTAAGATTCTAATAGGTTTATGTGATGATTTTGGATTTGGGCGTATGTTCGGATTGAGTTTTGGGTGGACCTGAAGCGTTTCAGCGCTTATAGTTGGAAGTTAGCATCTTGAAGGTTTTAGAATTTTCTAAGTTTGATTTGAAGTAGAATTTGGTATCATCGATGTCCGTTTAGGATTTCGAGCATTGGATTAGGTTTGTTTAGTGATTTATAACTTGTGCATAAAATTTGGCATCATTCCGAGAAGTCTAAGTATGATTTGTTGCCGCAGAGTTGGTTAGAAGAAGATTGAAACTTAAAAGTTAATTAGTTTGGGTTTGAGGTGCGATTATTAGTTTTGATATTATTTTATGTGTTTCGGGACTTTGAGTAGGTCCGAATTATGGTTATGGACTTCTTGGTATAATTGGACGGGATCTCGCGTGGCTCGGGTGGGTTTCGGACCACCCGGAGCAAGGTTGAAGTTGGAAGCAATTTTTGGTGTCTGGTATGAATTGCGATCGAGGAGGTGGTCTGGCAATCGCTGAGTGCTATGTGAGGATGGGGAGTTTTGTGCTATACGATCGCAGATAGGGAATCACAATCGCAGTTTGTGGCTTGGCAGTGCTTCGCATTCGGGGGGCTGAAGGCGCGAACGTGATGAGTTAGAGGTCTGGGCCAGGGGGAGATGTTGGCCTTCGCGATTGCAAGGGGGAAGTCACGATCGTGCAGGAGGGAATTTTGGGGAAGGCATCGTAAGCCTTTGCGAATGCGACTCTAGGACCGCGAACAAAGAGGGCAGGGGTCAAGAAGCATCGCGAACGCGAACTGGGTGTCGCGAATGTGAAGAGGATTTTTGGGCAGTTGTAGTCTTGGCCTTCGCGATCATGAAGAGGCTTCCGCAATCGCGAGGAGGAAGAACCTAGGCCGAACGCATTTTTATTTCGGGACTTAGACTCATTTTCCCTATGTTTCTTTTGGCTTGGGATATTTTGGAGCTCTTTGGAGGGGGATTTTCATCAAGTATTATAAGGTGAGTGATTTCTACCAATTATGAGTTAAATACATGGATTATGGGTAGATTTTAACATAGAAATTAGTGAACATTTGGGATTTTATTGGAAAACCTAGGGTTTAGTAAAAATGGGATTTGTGATGTTCGGCCTTAAATGCATATATTTAACTATTGTCGCCTCACATTCGAGTACTTTTAATCATCTTGAGTATTAATTATATTATATTTTGCTTAATATTATATTTTAACTATTTAGAAATAAAGCGGTGTGAAGATGAAGAGCTTTGGAGCAAAATTGAATAAAACACGGAAGCAAAAGAAAGAAAATTAAAAAACATAAAACGGGAGGAGACAAAGGAGGGACACCTTTTGGTATTTGC
>AWOL01S0023253.1:164236-195272 GCA_000715115.1 Nicotiana otophora | reverse complement strand
CCCCCCCCCCCCCCCAAGTGTAAGAAAAAAAGAAGAAGGAAATCCAAGTAAAATCAAGCAAAGAATTGAAATTGCAAAACGTTACTGGATCCAGCGCGACGCGCTGGCCTGGATCCTTTGCGTGATTTTTTCTATTTCGCCCAGGACAAGGTTAATTAAACCCTACATGGTCCCAGTTTGTATAAAATGGATTCTAAACCTAATTTGGGACATATCTAACATACTTTGAAGGAGAATTGATGTACGGGAACACAACTCATGCTTGGAGGAGGCTTTAAATTAGTTTTTTCTTCTCTTTTTTTTCTTTAATTTTATAGTTTATTAGTTCTAGGGTTGTGGGTGATACATGAACATTGTAGTTTGAAGCTTAGATTGTTCTTATTATTTTATCATATTGGTTTTTTATTCAATCTTGCGCTTCATTACTTGATTTCTTGATCACCAATAGAATATTATCTACGAATCTAGGATTGAACTCGGGAGAGGGAATTTTAGATTTCATATAGGATTGAGTAGAGCAAGATCTTGAACCTAAGTATCGGGAAGGGATTTGCGATTAGGATAGGGATATACCTAATCGCCTTACTTGGTTACTATACAGAAGTTATTAATACATTCTTGTTAATTCTACTTCCATATGAATATAGGCGTTAGGTTAGCTTGAATAAGTGAGTAGTACTTCGGGAGAATGCTACGAGTAATATTAGCCTTGTCAATCAATAAACCAGATAAATTAATTAGATAATTTAGGTGGAAGACTCAACAGGATTGTTAGCTAACCCATAGCTCTGGAATAGATTCTCCCATTGAATTTGTCTTTAAGATTGCCAACTTATTTTTTTATAATAACTTAGTTTGCTACTCTAGATTAGTTTTAGTTAAATAATAATACTTTAGAAAATTATTTGAATAGATTAATTGCCTTAGTTTAATTTCATAAATAGTTAATCACAAGTCGCTGTAGATACGTCATCTGGACTTACAGTTCTCTATTACTTGTCACGTATACTTGCGTGTGCATTTGGGAGCAATAAATTTTTGGCGCCATTGCTGGGGACTTAAAAATTAGCTATTTTTCTACATTAGCTTTTTTACTTTATCTTTTCAATTTTTTGTTTTGTAAATATTTTTATTTTGATAACTACTTGATGTTTCGCTTCGTGTGTTTGTAGTTCGCTTAGCATGATATCTGGGGATGAAGTATTCAGAGATAAGGTTATTGATGAAGATGCTTGGTTGACGGAAGATTTTTATGGCCCGTATGTTTGGGCTTGTTATGATCAGACCTCTTGGGAGTCAGAATTTGAATATGGGAGTAAGGGTTGGTAATGTGACGAATATTATCGATTAAGGAAATATGCGAAATGATGTTTTTTACTAACAACGTTGGTGAATGATTGGTCTAAGAAGAGAGTTGATCTTGTACAAGAAATTGATTGGTTTGGCTTGGCGGTGCACAACTTGGATGCAGATTGGAGTGCAAATGTTGATGCGCGTAACGCCTAATAATTTAGTGATGAGTTGTGTGAAGCTGAAAAAGATCTTCTAGGCCAAATTGAGGAGCTAAAACGAGAATACCAATCATTAGACCATGTTCTTGTTGATGATGCTGAGGTTGGGAGATTATATATTATTGAGAATGCCAAAAATAATACAGTTTTGGAGTTGGGGCGTGTTGGCCCTCATTCTAAATATTTTGCTACATTATGTTTGGATGGAGACATGGAGATTGATCCTTTGGAGAGATATATAGATGAAGAACAACATCCTTATATTCTAAAATTTTCCACACCCAAAAGACAAAACGACATTCCCCTCTTAAAGGCCAAGAAGTGCATAACGCGATATTATTTGCTTGTATCTTTTGTATTCGTAGCACCACCCCAGAATCATAATCGCAATTTTGAATCAAATTTGGAGATATAATTTATATCTTTGAGGTAGAGGAAAAAGTGATAAAATTGGTGTAAGTCGTGCCACGACTATAAATAAGGTGCTTGTTGAGAGGCAGCCTAATTCTATATTTTCCTTTTATTTTTGTTTTTTTATTGTGTTAATTTTGGTAGTGTTATTTTTGTATTTTGTAGGAGTAGGAGCATGGAATCAAAGCCAATAGGTGTGTGCAAAAGCGAGCAGGTGGTTAGAACTAAGTGTGGGGTGGCCGCACAAAGGATCATACACGGGAGAAGTCTGAGTATCCCGTGAGCGACTAATACTTCGGCCTTTGGCCTACCAGGGAGTCTCTTTTACCCTTTTGTTATTTATAGTGTGCATTGAGGACATTGAACAATTTTAAGTGTGGGGGTGAAGAGATTGTCTGAGTAAATTTTTGTGCTAATCCTAGCTTAGGTTTAGTACTCTTTCTTAGTGTAGTGGTTTTTGTTATACAAAATAGAAAATTGAGACTTTTCCCGGCGATGAATTTTGTGGACAGCTTTCTTGAGGGATTAAGGTCTAATTAAAAATAAAAAAATAAATTTCCCTTATTTCTAGTTAGCTTTAGTTAGGTAATAATCCACTTTGGTTTTTCTTTATGCGACGGTTCTTTTCCGGATGATGTCGCTTGAACCAGGTAATTTTTTTTTTTTAGGATTAGATCATTTTTTTAGAAGTAGTAAAAGAGGGAAAAGAAAAACCTTTGTGACTTGTTTGATACTAGCATATTTAGGCATGAGCTTGAGTAGTACTTTCCCCTGAGTACTTGAGTAATGAATAAAATAGCAGACTTTCTGACACCTAAGCTCAGGATTGTGACTTTGTATATAGCTTATTCTTATTTTGTCGTTCGCTATGATCTTGTCTGTCTTAGAGTAGAATTAATCCATCTTGATTGATACTTGTCCCATGTGTGTGAGGATTTCTTATATATATTTCATGTTTTGTATCTTAGTCTAGAACTTTCCCTACATGTTGTTGAAGCGAAATAAAAGTTTTGCTCGATGGAGACATCGTAAATTGGTTCGCGGGCATTGCAATAAGTTATCTGTCCTACTACAGGTGCTGAGACAACCTTTACCAAGTTCGAACGATTGTCGACCACCAGATCCGCTGGTCTGCAATATTCACCCCGGTCCACAAGCACAAATCCTCGGCACGGAATATAATCCTAAAGTACTCCAAAGACTCAAATATAGTCAATCAAGAAGGTGGTAAGACCCTTGCAGAGTTCCCCAACAACATAGAGCTTGGGAAGCTCGGATCCGGTCAAGATTACCTTTTTTATATGTCTTTTGAATTTTAGCCTTTTCAGATATTGTACCACTTGTTAGCCCTTTGAGCCTGTATCCTTTTGTTTGCAAGCCATATTTTTACCTTGATTCTTTTGTTGAATCCCTAGTATTTACACCCTGCTTCCTTGAGTACTGTAGCTTAGACTGTGATATTAATTGATAAATTTAAAGAAAGAGATGATTAAGTAAAAATTTGTGACCAACAACAACTGAAAAGTGATGAAAAGTCCCTCTTGAAAAGAATGTGACATGAAAAAAAAAGAAAATGAAAAATTGCTTTGAAAAAAAAAATGAAACCTTCTTTATATGAGGGAAATACTTGTGAAATAGTTGATGAAGAGAGGGCTAAAAAATAAAATTAAGAGATGAAAATAATGGGCGATGAAGTCTAAAAGTGCAAAGTGCTTAGAGAAGTGTAAGCCACTATTATATACATAGTTAATAGTTTTGCTTCTGGCAACATACATAGTTATAGGCTCATGGGCGAGAATTCTTTTATCATTTAACATAAAATATGGGCTTACAGTAAAGCTTTAGTTTTCATCATATGTTGTGTTAAAGTTTTAAGAGCATTAGGACCATACCACATCCAGAGACTAAAAAGAAAATAATAACTATATGTCTACACTTGAAACTTATCAGCACAAAAATATATTAGGCCTTTGTTGCATGGATATAGAAGTTTGAAATAAGCTGCTATATCTATGGATCATGAATTTATAGCCTATTGAATTAAATAAAGTTCCCAAATTGATTGGAACCTCCATCTCTTCTATATTCTTCTTCAATGCCAAATGCTTTTGAAAATCTATAACATGTTGAATCAAATTAAGGTTTCCATATTGATTGTAGACTTTATGCCTTCTATGTACTTCCTCAATGCCGAATGCTTTTGGGCAAACATTGGCTTCGATTGATAGCCTTTAATTTGAAGGAGGTATCTGTGTCTAAATCAATATTTTTCAAGAAGGCAACTGCAAAAGTTTTCTGTATTTCAATGAATTGACGAACCTTCCTTAATATAGTTTAGCAAACCAATAATGGAAATCAGAACTAATAGTACAATACTCTAGCTAAATTTCAAAACCAAAAAGAAGGAAGAAAGAAGCAACAAGTAAAACTATACTAATCTATTACCGTGGTTGTTGAATTGAGATTCGATAATTATTCATGTAAATAATTTTCATGATAATTCATTCTTGCGGTCTACTCTCCGAGTAAAACATGTATATACAAGTAAAGAGTAGCTGAAAGTACTTTTAGTTTAGTGTACTATAACGACCCGACCGGTCATTTTGAGCATTGGCATTCTATTCGATAGTTTGAGGTCATGAGTAGCTTCATATGGTGTGTTATGACTTGCGTTTATCGTCGTTGTTGGTTGAGTGGTTTGAGATTTATTTGGAAGAGTGATTCTTAACTATGAAGCTCTAAGTTGGAAGAATTGACCAAGTTTGACTTTTGTATATTTGACCTCCGATCAGATTTTTGATGATTCAGCTAGGTCCGGATGATGATATTGGACTTGGGCATATGCCCGAATTTGCATTTGGATGTTTCTATAAGGTTTCGGCTCTATTTTGGCGAAAGTTGGCAATTGCAAGGTTTGAAAAGTTCATAGATTTGACCAAGAGTTGCCGTTGATGTTATGGGATTCAGATTGTTGTTTCGGAAGTTGAAATATATTCGTTATTTCATTTGGAACTTGTGTGCAAAGTTTGGTTGGATTCCGGATTTTAGGTTTGAATTAGACGCTTTGTTCGAAGTTTAGAGTTTATGAACTTAAGAGATTAATATTGATCGATGATTCGTGATTTTGATATTTTTATGTGTGATTTAAGGCCTCGAGTAGGTCCGCGTTATCTTTTGGGACTTGTTGGAATATTCAGACAGTGTCTCGACGGGTTCGGGTGATATGCGGACGGGTTTTGGACCATTTTGGGCCATGTTGGTTATTGTTAGTTTCTGCTAATTTCTGATGCTTCAGTTGTTCTTCGCGATCGCGAAGACTAAACTGCGATCACATAGTGTTCAACGAGCTGGTCTTCTTTGCTTTTGCACTAGAGGTAACACATACTCCATTGTTGAGGCATTAAGCCTTCGCGTTCGCATCTGGACTACGCGTTCGCGTAATGTTGAGCTAGGCTGAGCAGGTCATGATGGGTTCTTCTTCGCGTTCGCGCTGTTGTGTCAGCATTCGTGAAGGTCAGGCATCTGAGGTCATTGCGTTCGTGTGATTGATGTCGCGAATGCGTCGAACATTTTGTGGCAGTGTAATTTTGTGCATCACGAGGGTATTACCACGATCGCATAAGGTACCATTGGGCAGTGCATATAAGTACTCTATTTCGGACTTTGAGTTGTTTTATTACACTTTAAGTTATAGAGTTCGGATTTGGGCAATTTTGGAGGGGATTTTTTCCACATGGATTGGGGTAAGTATTTTTAACTCGAATTTGATTATTTTACATGATTCCATCTTTGAATTTGGTGTTAAATTTGTGAATCTAAAAGAGAAATTTGAAGTTTTTGTATAATCTTTTCTAAAGTGAAAAATTGAGATTTGAACATCGATTCAGCGTTAGATTTGAGTGAAATTGGTATGGTTGGACTCGTGTTCGAATGGGTTACCGAAATTTGTGAGTTTTGTCTAGTTCCGGAGTATCGATTTGGCTTGCTTGACGTAAGTATCTTACCTAAATTTGGTTGGGGCACTAGTATCCAGAGTTATTTGTGATAGCTACGTGCGATGGGTGGCGTGTATGTGTGCGGCTAAGCCTATGTGCGTGCACGGGGTATTTTCCATACTCGGGGTAGTGTTTAGGCTATTATATGGCTTAAATTGATTGTTAAGCTTCATGCTGTGATGTTTCTCTTATTTGTACCCCTGTTGTGACCTATTTGAGCCATGTTTGAGGTTGCATACTATTTTGTGATGTGCTAACCGTATTTGAGCTATGACATCACACTTGCACATGGATATACCTTAGCATGTCCCTTATACCAGTCCATGATTATGAAATTTGATGTTCTTTGATCATGTACATGTATTCTTGCATCTTTATGTGTGATACAGTTTGGACTGGTAGCATGCGACTACGCCAGGTGGATTGTGATATTGTGTCTATGACCACACCGGGCGGATTGTGATATTGTTACTATGACCACGCCGGGCGGATTATGATATTGAGCATGTGACCACGCCAGACGGATTGTGATTTTTAGCACGGGTTGTTATATCATTAGCACGTGAGTTTCCCGCGGATCCAAATATTGATATTATTAGCATATGAGTGGTCCGTGTAGCATGTGAGTTATATGTGCGGTTGATATTATTAGCACAAGCGTTGTCCATGCAGTACGTGAGTTGTCTTTGTAGCGTGTGGATATGGATCAATCCCCCTAGGGTCACCATCTCATGTTTCTTCTTGATGGTGTACATGCAGATTGTGAGAAATTGATGAGTTTCTGGATGATGTGAGCTCTAGGAAAGCTGTTTATGGTTTGGTTTGGTTACTGAGATTCTGAGGTGGGCCTGAGA
The DNA here is from genome assembly GCA_000715115.1 of Nicotiana otophora. Lineage (NCBI taxonomy): Eukaryota > Viridiplantae > Streptophyta > Magnoliopsida > Solanales > Solanaceae > Nicotiana > Nicotiana otophora. The sequence continues at coordinate 188,501 of AWOL01S0023253.1, read as the reverse complement.
GCTGTGATGTGATTTCTATTTGGATCGGATTGTGCGCTGCAACAAATTGATACTTGGTTGTTGCATCTCATCTTTATTTGAAATTTCCTTGGTTGTTTACCCGATTTATTTGCATATCTTTCTTATATGCTGGATTGTTGACTAAGCAGAATACGTTAAGAAAATTATGAGCACCAAGGTGGTTTTATCTGTGATTTCTTGATTTGATCATATATATGTTCTATACTTGTTGGAATTTATAAACTTGTGCAGGTGATTGATGAGTATCATTTATAATTTTTGCTTTTATTACCTCACCAAGGTAAGTATACATGGGGTCGATACTCATATTATACGACTGCACCTTGTGTGCAGATCTTGAAGCTGAGATGATGTGGATGACGAGAGCTGGTACTAAAGATATACTTGCTTTCCGGATATAGCTACCACTTGTCCTTGGTAGTTTTAGATTCAAATTTTGTTTATGAACATTCCAAACAGATGTTGTATTTATTTCCTACCAGCTTTGTAAACGTAAGTCATAGTGGCTCATGACTTGTACTACCAGTTCTTTGGATATTGTATAAAAATTTTAGTTAATTCATTATTGACCTATTATTATTCTCACTTGAATTATGTTGACTGTTAATTGATTTACCTAGCGGGTTAGGTTAGGTTCCATCGTGACTAGTAAATTTTGGGTCATGACAAGTTGGTATCAGAGCTCTAGGTTCATAAGTTCTACGAGTCATGAGCAAGTATCTAGTAGAGTCTTGCAGATCGATATGATAACGTCTATACCTATCTTCGAGAGGCTACATGTCATCTAAGATAAACTTCCCATCTTTCTTTCCTTATCATGCGGCATTGATTCAGCTTGAAGCATATCTTTTTGAATTCCTTCCAATCACTCGAATGTTATGTTAAGCACTTGGTATCAGCTGTACATTAACGGCTTGTGATATCATGGATGAGGTGCGAGATGTGTTCTTTGTATTGAGTAGATAGGCCAGGGTGGATGAGTTAAGGCCAGGTTCAGACCGCAGCTTGGGCTCTGAAGTTTCAGTTGCATGAGTGCATTTAAGCTTATGCATTTGAACCATGAGTGGGATTGATGGCTTAGTGAGTGGTTGAATGGATATATGATGTGTTTTATGTGACTGAGAAATGTGCTTGGATAGTTGAATATGACAAGAAGAATTTTTTTTGGGATGTGAAAGGAATATGGATCATTCATTTTTGTCGTGATAGGTTATACAATCTTGAGTTATGAGGGTTTTAGGGATCTTTCATGTTGTTCATTTGTGGAACGAAGTAGATTCTCATGCCTTGATGACGAGTTCAGACTTGGGAGGATTTAGCAATTCCATAGTTGTTGCGACCAGGATGAGGTCATAGAGAGATGCCAGTTTGAGGCTGAGTAGATGGGTTACCACCTGTGAGGTAGTCTACAGATGTGTGATTCTTATGATGTATCTATGGAGAGTTACTTCCTACCGGTGAGTTAAATGTGTTGCAATTTGAGTTTGGATCGCTTGAATGAGTTTGCACGACTATCACGAGGATGGATATGTGATTGGTAGATAATTTAAGGTATTTTATGATTAGAACTATGGGGGCGTATGAAGGATATTATTGAATTATAGTACGGGATGATGGCAGTTATAAAGTAAGGGCACCAGTTATTGAATGTTATTTTCTATGGCTTTGAGCCAAGTGGGAGAGTCTGCTATCGACGACCAGGTTGCATGTTCATATGTTATGTTAGCGGTCTGAGGCATGCCTGTGGATTAGTTGTGACTTGAGAGGTTGGCATTGAGGATGACTTGAGAAAGGGAATTGCTGGATGCATGATGTGTTATACTTTATGGGAATACTGGAAATCTTGTAATGACTCGGGTTTGTTATTCGTGGTGGAGGTAGTGTGCGTGGAGTAGGGATTCATCAATTGCTTAGAGATATGGAGTACTTCTTTAGGTATTTGTGTGCTAATGGAGCACAGGCCGTTCGGCTCATTTTGGCGGTGCATTTGAGATTAGAGTAGAGTGAATGACTCTCAAGAATGTTCTAATGGGTTCAAGATTCATATGTGGTATTTGAGGAATTTTGGGATTTGTAAAAAGCTAATATCTATTATTTGCATTGGATGGTGTCGGGACTCACGATATTTCTGTATCATTATGGATTCTATACTTCAGTATAAGAGAGGCTAAGGAAATAACTTCATATTCGCATAAGGTCTCTTTAGAGTTGGTATCTCGAATGCGGTATTTTTTTATGCTTAAGAGGGAATACATTGGCTTATGGGCTTTAGGACGACGTGATTTCATGCTAGAATCTCTTGTGGTGAGCTTTGGCTAAGGATCATGGGGTACTGGAAAGGATAAGTGTTAACATGAAGGAAATTCAGAAGGAACTCGAAGAAACATGACAGCTTGGTAGTAGGTTGGATCAACATGGTAATAGAAATGATCAGTTCTTTTGGTTATTTGGATGTGGTGAGGCTTTACCGGTGTTGTGTGGCAATACTGCTGGGTTGGGCGATCTGCGTGATTTGGTTGAGTTAGAGAGGTTCAGTTATGGTGGCTTGGTTTTGTACAAATGGGTTTCGAAGAGTTCTTGATGGTTTCAACCACGACTTGGGATGGATGTTTTTGACAGGCATGAGAAATATGTTACGTGTTGTGATTTTCTCTTGGATGAGGGTCAAATGGAAGGTTTCTGGATGACGCAATATGTATCTTGCTTGTGATTAAGAGTTGATAATGGGGTTCTCGTGCTTTCATATGATGGGAAGGTTTACACGTACGAGGTTGTGGTTCTATTCGAAGGGAAGGTCATGAGTTCTAGACATAATGGACGATTTCAGATGTTTAAAAGAATGCTAGAACTATTTTGTATTACTTTAGAAGAGTGTATATTTTAGAAGGGCTCATTGTGTTTTGACTTGCGGATGCTGGACTGGTATTACGATAATCGCCTAGTTGACCGATTGCTGATGTTAGGATTTTTCTATGTGTCATGGAAGAATTTTGGAAGTATTTCTCGTTAGATGATTGTGTATGAGGGACGTCTTAGTCTTATGAGCGGTAAAGTTGGGATCAGACATGGAGTGTATTCTAGGGATTTGAAGACCAGAAGGGTTCTTAGAGGCAGGTTGTTCCTTGGTTACGGACAACGAAGGAGTGATAAGAGGTGGACGGATGATTGTATGTGTTATGGATAGGTCATTGTGGACCTTTCATAGGTTATCTACCAATTTTGGGAGGATCAGAATTGATTTAGAGGTCACTAGCAAGCCTAAGGAGAATGTGTATTCTACATCGAGTTGGATTTGTTTATTCGACACAACTATTGTTGAAGAGGGTGTCATCGGTTAAAGTTGATCTTATTTGTGTCTGATATGTTCCATGTGTTACTCTTCTACGCTACAATGGGTTGTGAGACTGTTGCCTATTTACACATATGATACAAATCTGTTGGCCTTGCGGCGGAATTCGAGTGAGATGGCTCTTGGGGTGTTGCGTAGTTGATTACGCCTTGGTTATGGTCTTCATATTGGTAGGATATTGTGATATCCGTTTCTCCATGGTTATGATCATGCACTTCGCGTGTTTGTTGTTGATATGCATATGGTTGTTGATTATGAGCATCATGGCTTGAGGTACTCTATGTGGACTGGTGTTTGGATTGGGTCACGCATCGCAACAGAGTTATATTGGGATATGATCTTTGTGCTTCTTTCATGTAATGACCCGACTGGTCGTTTTTCTTTCTAGATTCCAGTTTTCCTATTTACTATTTAATGGCTTGCGGGGATGAGTGGATGATAGGTTTGGTTTTGGAAGGGTTCGGGTTCAATTCGGAACACATAGTTCCATAATAGTGGCCTAAGGTGGCTAAGTTTGACTTCAGTCAACACTTTGAGTAAACGACTTCAGAATCGGGATTTTATGGTTTGCATAGGTTATGATGATTTTGGACTTGGGCGTGTGTTCGGATCGAGATTCGGGTGATCCGGGAGCGTTTCGACCTTATTATTGAAAGTTGGCATGTTTAAGGTTTTAGAGTTTCCTAAGTTTGGTTTGATGTAGACTTTAGTGTTATCAATGTCCGTTTGGGATTCCGAGCCTTGGAATATGTTCGTATGGTGATTTGTGACTTGTGTATAAAATTTAGCCTCATTCCGAGTTGTCTATGTATGATTCGTCGCGTTCAGAGCTAGTTAAAGAAGTTTAAAGTTTAAGGGTTGGTTAATTTAGTTTTAAGGTGTGATTTTTGATTTTGATATTGTTTTACGTGTTCCGAGACGTCAAGCAGGTCCACATTATGTTTATGAACTTTTTTGTGCATTTGGATGGGGTCCCAGGTGGCTCGGGTGTGTTTCAGATCACCCGAAGTTAAGTCCAAATTACAGATTTTGTTGGTACTGGTTTCCTTCTTCGCGAACGCGGAGAGTGCATCGCGTTCGCGATGAAGGATTGGGTCCGAGGGAAATTTTATACTTCACGTTCGTAAAGGTTGGGCTGCATTCGCGAAGGGTGGGGGCTGTGAAGCTTCACGTTCAGAAAGAGTGGGCCGCGATCGCGAAGAAGGGGTAGAGGTTAGGGGATGATAGGCTGGTACCTTCGCATTCACAAAGGGGAGCTCGCGTTTGCGAAGGGTTGGCTAGGTTAGCCTTTCGCAATCGCTGGGGTAAAATCTGCGCATTTGCAGCTTTGCATTTGTGATCACGATTGTACTTCCGCTATCACGAATAAGGGATACCTGGGCAGAAGCTTGGTTTAAAATCGGGACTTACGCTATTTTCTTCATTTCTCATATCTCTTGACCGATTTTAGAGTTTCTTGGATAAGGATTTTCACCTAGCATTTGAAGGTAAGTGATTTCTACCTTATGTGAGTTTAATACATAGATTATGGGTGGATTTTAACATAAAAATTGTGAAAATTATGGGATTATGTTGAAAAACCTAGGGTTTGGTAAAAATGGGATTTGACCATGAAATCGATTATGGAATTGAGAAAAATTATATATTTGAGTTCGTAAGGTCATGGGTAATATTTATCTATGAAACGTTTTGGAATCTGAGCATGTGGGTCCAAGTGTGACTTTTATGAACTTTCCGAATTGGGTTGATAAATTACTCTAATAGTTAAATTATGAACGTTTGGGCATATATTTATTAGTTTGTACGACCTTTTGCTAGTTTCGGATTGCTCGGCTTCTATTTGAAGAAATTAGTGAGGTTGGAGAGCCGAGTAGTGAACTTGAAAGTGAGGTAAGTCTCTTGCCTAATCTTGTAAGAGAGAATTATCCCCATAGGTGCTTTGATTTTTGTTTGTTACTTGTGGTGGGTGCTACATACGCACAAGGTGACGAGAGTCCGTACGAAGCTAAATTCTTGTTTATGTCCAAGTAGACTTAAAGACTTTTCCATGCAATATTAGTACTACTTGAACTCAACTTGTTAGTTTAATTACATAAATTTATAATTGAAATGTGATTAGGGATTATATTAGGCCAAGCTTCATTACTTTGAGTTTCGGCAGAATACTTGGTTGTTGGTAAAAATTATGCTTGTTTTATGTGCATGTCCTTATGATGTAGTTGTTTGACCCGTAGTTCGAAAGGTTTCTCTATTCCTATGGATCAGGCCGTACGTCTCGACAGTATATTTGAGATGCATCCATGGATCGGATCATACAACCTCGGTAGTGTATGTACACGATTATTATGGATCGAGCCGTACGACCTCGACATAACTCGTGCGTAATATCGCTAGGAGTCAGAATATACATGATATTTACTTCTTGCCTTGAAATTTGGTATTTACTTGATGGTTCTTATTTGTTGATATAGCATATGATATTTTGGATTTTAAACTATCATTGTGTTAAAGGATCATGTTAATTACCGTTTCTTATTCCATTGTTACTATTGTATTTTATGCCTATTTATAATTCTTATACTTTATTTATTGACCACTAGTAAGTGTCGATGTTGACCCCACGTTACTACTTCTTTGAGATTAGACTAGATACTTACTGGTACGCGTTGATTTACGTACTCATACTATACTTCTGCACTAATTGTGCAGGTAGTGATGCAGGTACATCTGGTGGCCATTCGGGCGCGTATCACCGTTATCCGAAGACTTAGTGGTGAGTTGTTCTCCTGCTCCAATCTTCAGCACCCGAAGTCTCCTTCCTGTTGTATTTTCATTTCTTTCTACTTCATTTCAGACTGTAGCTATAGAGATTTGTATGTTCTACTAGATTGCTCGTGCACTTGTGATACCGGATTTTGAGAATTTCTAAAAGATGACTATGGTTTTGCCTAATATTGTCACCTTTTATTTTATGTTTTACTAGTATTTTATATACCCATGATTTTTTATGCATTAATTTATTATTTAATAAAAGCCATGACTTTAAATATAATAAAATGAATAATAAAAGTTTTCGAGTCCAACTAACACAACAAAATCGACTCTCAAAACCCTAGATCTGGCAATTAGCGAAAAGAAACAATTGTGCACGTAGATATAGCAAAGCCATTAATTGCTGCTTCGGCCACTGGCCAACCTCCTCTCGAGGCTGGTTAGTCATCCCTACCATCCCTATAGCACCTCCAAACATCTATGAGCCCAAAAATAATCCAAAACTATACGCAATTAGTAGAACCTATAATATTAAATGCTGCCATGCAGTCGTCGACTCACGTAGCCCTAAACCAATCGAGTATCTTCATGGAGAGCCCATTGTACGTTGGAAGAAGAGTGAAGTGAAGCAATCCATTGCCCAACAACGATTATAGTTGGTTATTCTTGACAAGTTTTCTTATGGCAAACCAGTTATTCAAGAATTATACAAGACAATACCAATTCAATGTGAAATGAAGGGTCCTTGTTCTATTAGTTTGTTAGAGGATAGTCATGTTCTTATTAAGCTTTTATTAATGGAGTATTACATATACTTATTGTCGAAGCCAGCCTTTTATTTAAAAGTTAAAGGAGATATGTGGCAGATGAGATTTACCAAGTCGAATCCATAGTGGAAACCTGAAAATGAAACTCATGTAGCCATAGCATGGATATCCTTTCAAGACTTGCCTCCCAACTTCTTTGGTAAGGATTTCGTATTTTCTTTGGCTAGGGCGGTTAGAACACCTTTACATATTGATTTGCCTACACAAAATGGCACACAACCTAGTTGTGCTAAGGTTAAGGTGGAGGTAAATTTATTATCAAATTTTCCTCAACGAATCAAAATTGTAGAGGAGGATGAGACTGAACCTGAAGAATCAAAGTTGATTTAAATTGGGTATGACTACATGCCTAAATATTATAGAACTTGTAAAATACAAGGGCATAAGGAGAGTGAGTGCTGGGTAGTTAATCCTGAGCTCAGGCAATTTGAAGAAGCTGTAGTTGATGAGGGGAAGGAAAAAGAGCAGGTTGGTACTGCAGCAACTACTAGAAAAGTTCTGACTAGTGGTAAAGTACCGGGGAACAACTTCCTAATAATTCTAGGCAAGAATGGATTCAAAGGAGGAAGAATAAATATCAATGAGACAAAGGTTGGCATAATATTTAAGAAACAGTTGGTAAAGAGGTGATCAATGTGGAGGATAAGGGCAAGGAGCAAGGAGTTTCAACAAAGAATAAATTTGATGCTTTAGAAGTTGAAGAAATTGACCAACCAACATTGAGAATCACTGACAGAAAAGGAGATGGTAAGGGAAAGGAAAAGGAAAAGAAGCAACTGGAAAACGAATACACAAAGCAAAGGAGAAGAATCATTTGAAAAATGCTAGAGATTCCAGCTCTAATCCTAAGGAAACTGGGATTAGTTTAGCGGCTAAGGATGGTACTTCAAATCCAACTGGAGACGGGATTCGTTAGGAGGTAGTTGTTTCAAGCCCTAATCCTAAGGATACTAGGACAGAGGGGGATATAAGAAGGGAAAGAATAGTTGATTTGGTTGCTAGAAGGTTTGGAGCTTCTCGTGAAGACATTAATGTTACCACAAACCATTTGCAAACAATAGATGATCGTTCAAGGGGATTAGGAGCTACTAAAGCTACAAGTGATAGAAGAGCATCATTGGGGGGGGGGGGTGGAGAAATAGAGGAGTGGAGATCAACAACTAAGCTAAAAAGAATGCAAAAAAGAATGCCCTAACTGTCAATCAACATGCAAAGAAACGAGGTGGTTTTGAAGACCTTGCTACATGAAACCCTAATGTGCAGGAAACTAGGGTTGATGTTTTACAAACAACCGCAATGCAACACAAAAGGGTTAATTGGAGTAGGTAATGGGTCACTTAAAGAAGCTAGAATCAATGAGAGTACTGGTAGAGAAGCTACAGTGATGAATAAAAGCAATGGAAGAGTGCAATCTAGCATAACTGGGCAGGTTTCTTCAGCAGCTGCAGCTCAAGCGATTGATGAATTAGGGTTAGGACCTGTTGACAACACTCAAACAAGGGTCTTAGATGATTCAGTGGGGTCAGGGCATCAAACAGTTACTGGTAAGATGGTTGATCTCAATGGAACAGTAAATTCTGCAATTGGAGCAACAGTAAACCCTAGTATGGGGTCTGTTTATGAGCTTCAATTCAAGGCTATTCAGGAGGCTATTAGTGATAAAGAGCAGAGCAGGCAAGTGATACCTCATGAGAAAATTGAGCAGGCCATTGTTCCTAAAGTTTCAGGTGCAATTGAGGTTGTTTCAGTAGCTTGTGCTTCAGGAGCTGGGCAACCAATGTAGATTCAGACCAATGTGACATTAATGTCACCTAATCAGATTCTACATGACATCATCACTCACAATGTGGTGCCTATGGACATTGATAATACAGTGTTAGAGCACGGGCAACTTGAGGATGAAGGTGAAGATGAGTCTGCTGCTGGCAACTTTAAGGCAGTATCTAGTGAGGCAGATCTTCTCTTAGAGTTGGAGACAAGAGTGGCAAGAAAGGAAAGAAGCGAGGACATCATAAAGAAGTGCAACAACCTAAAAGAAGTTTGCCTAAGAGGGCAGTATCACAGACCAGATGATGATCAAAGCTTTGATATGGAATATAAAGTATGTGAAGACTCAACAGGCCTTCCAGAGGGTGATCAATATGCAAAGGGAATTTGGACTCTTGCTGGTTGCTTTGATGGAGCCATTTCAGAATTCTAGACACATTCAAAGATATAGAAGAAGACTCAATATGGAGGCTACTTTCACTAACATAAATGGGAAGATCTGGTTATTTGTTTATGCTGCAGTAGTATGGGAGATAGTGATGGACACTCATCAGCAGGTTAGTATCAAATTGTATCATCTGGACATTAGCCAACACATTATGTGTAGTTTTGTATATGCTAAATGTTCTTCATTGGAAAGATTGTAGTTTGTGGGATAATCTTTATTATCTTGCAAGTGAAATGGAGTTGCCTTGGATGGTAGGTGGAGATTTTAATGTGTTGCTTCTTGAAGATGAGAAGATAGGTAGGCTTCCAGTCCATCCTCCTGAGTATGAAGACTTTGTATTTTGTGTGAATTTAAGCTGGCTATTTGATCTAGGCTACAAGGGCAGTCCCTTCACTTGGTGGAATGGAAGGCCAAATGCAGAATGTATTTTTAAGAGGTTGGATAGAATCCTTGTGAACTTGCCTTTCTAGAATTTGTTTCCAACTATTGAAGTTGAACACCTCATCAAAACTGGCTCAGATAATGCTCCTTTGTTGATGAGTTGTGGTGAACAAAGGTCTAACTATATTAAGCCTTTTAAGTTCTCAAACTTCTGGACTAAGCATGAGAATTTTAGAGAGGTTGTGAAGAAGAATTGGGTTGTAGACTTCCTTGGTGATCCTTTCCTCATGTTCAAATAGAAGTTGAAGAGGGTGAAGGCTACATTGTCTAAATGGTGCAAGGATACCTATGGAGATATCTTCAAGAAACTTGCAATCAGGGAAGATATTATAAGGGTGAATGAGATGCTATTTGAAGAAGAGCCAACTATGGATACTAGAATTGTCTTACAAAAAGCTCATGCTAAATTGAAGAGTTGCCTAAGTATTGAAGAGCAGTATTGGAAGCAGAAGGTTGGTATGACATGGTTCACTGAAGGAGATAGGAACACTAGATGTTTTCACAATCATATAAATGGCAAGAGGCAGAAGCTACAGCTGAAGAGGATTCATGTCATTAATTGAGCATGGGTTGAAGATCAAGAGGTTTTGGCTAAGGCTGTTGTGGAGTTCTATGAGAGGCAATTCACACATGAGGAAGATCCTGCTAATTTCTCTTTGTTAGCTAATGTTCCTGCCATGGTGACAAGGGAGCAGAATCTTGAACTTTGCAGATATCCTATTATGGAAGAAGTGAAACAAGCTTTGTTTGAACTTAGTGGAGAAAGTGCAAGTGGTCCAGATGGATTCGCTGGTACTTTTTATCAAGAGTGCTGGGAGATCATTGGTAAGGACATTCATGATATGGTTGTACACTTCTATGGGAGATCTGCATTGCCTAAATCTATTACTCACACTAACCTAGTGCTTCTGTCAAAGAAGCCAATGGTTCAAATTTTCTCAGATCTAAGACCTATAAGCTTGAGTGATTTCATTAACAAAGTGGTGTCAAGAGTGTTGCATGATAGACTGGAGAGTTTTCTTCCTTTATTAATATCAAACAACCAATAAAGATTTGTGAAAGGTAGAATTATCTTTGAGAACATCCTACTAACTCAAGAGATTGTTACTGATATTAGATTGAGGGCCAAGCCTGCTAATATAGTCATAAAACTTGATATGACTAAGGCATATGATAGAGTGTCCTGGAAGTTTTTGTTACATGTGTTGAGGAAAATGGAATTTGTTGAACACTTCATCAACTTGATATGAAGTTTACTATCTAATAATTGGTATTCTATAATGGTGAATGGCCAGTCTTCAGGGTTCTTCAAATCTTCTAGAGCTGTGAAGCAAGGAGATCCATTGTCTCCTGCCTTGTTCATCCTATCAGTTGAGGTTCAATCTAGGTCATTGAACATATTATTTGATGACAAATTATTTGTAGGTTTTGGGATGCCAAAGTGTACTGGCCCCTTGAATCATCTTGCATATGCTGATGACACCATCATATTTGCATCAGCTCATACAAAATCTTTGAAGAAGATCATGGCAGTGTTGAATAACTATGAGAAGATTTCATTGCAGTTGATAAATAAGGCAAAGAGCTCATATTATATGCACTCTAAGGCAGCCAATGCTTTATTCCAAACAGTTGGGGATCTCACAGGATTCATTATTTCCTTTTACTTATCTAGGATTCCCTATATTCTATACCAGGAGGAGTAAAGACTATTATGATGATCTTATTAAAAAAGTGAAGGCTAAGTTACACTCATGGAAAGGAAAGTTGTTATCTTTTGGAGGCAAGGCTACTTTGAAAAGTAGTATACTTCAAAGTATGCCTATACACATGCTCTCGATACTAGATCCACCTAAACATATCATAGAACATTTGCATAAACTGTTTGCAAGGTTTTTTTGGAGCACAAAGGAAGAAGGGAGAAACATGCATTGGGCATTATGTCAGAAGTTGTGTCTTCCAAAGGAGGAAGGAGAGCTAGGTTTCAGATCATTGTTTGATGTCTCCAAAGCACTGTTTGCAAAGTTATGATGGAGGTTGAGGACCATAAAGTTTTTGTGGTAATTGCATATGGAATAAATACTGCAAAAAGGAGTTGCCTACACTAGTATAGTTTAGGAAAGGATCACATAATTGGAAGCAAATATTGAATGCTAGATAGGAAGTGGAGCACGAGATTTGGTGGGAGATGAAGGCTGGAACCACTAATGTTTGGCATGAAAACTGGATAGGTCTAGGAGCTTTGTATCACCTAGTACCTCCAGATTTCCACATTAATGAGGAGTTAGAAGAAGTAGTTGAACTGAGGCAAGAAGGTGGTTGGAATGAAGAGTTGATTGACCAATCATTTCCAGAAGACATTGCAGATCACATCAAGAAACAAGTACAGTTTGAAGGAAGTGATGGATTCTAGGATAGGCCTTGGTGGAAACCTACTGCTTCTGACAAGTTTACTGTGAATAGTGCTTGGCATCTTGTAAGGCATAGGGCAAATCCTAATCCTGAATTCAAAAATATGTGGATAAAGGGACTGCCATTCAAGATTTCTTTCTTTCTCTAGAGGTTATGGAGATTCAAACAGGCTACAGATGACATTTGGAGAAGGCAAGGTTACATTTATATGTCCAGGTGGTTGTGTTGTATAGCACTACAAGAGGAGTCTTATGATCATCTCTTCTTGACTGGTGTTACTGCAACTAAAGTGTGGAGGACCTTTCTAAATGCTGCTGGGATCATTGTTCCATTAGTTCAGGTACATCAAGTGATTAGGGAATGGTGGGATGCTGCTTGTTGTTCAAAGTTGAAGCCTCTATATCAAGCAGTACCTGCAACCATCACCTGGGAATTTTGGAAGATGAGAAACACAAATAGGAATGGGGGTTCAGTGTCTGTTCAAAGAGTCATTCATAAGTTTAATAAGACATTGCACTTCTTGGAAAAAACTAGGTATATATGGCTGTCTAATATACCTTATCTTTGGCCGGATATGATCAAATTCTTTAAGGAGTATAAGCCTATTATTGTGACCAAAAGAGTAGCATGACATTTCCCATACACTGGACGGTATAAGTGCAATACAGATGGAGCATCAAGAGAGAATCCAGGCCCAAGTTCTACAGGTTATTGTGTGAGAAATAGTGAAGGTGATTTGGTATTTGCTAAGGCACAATTACTAAAGGACACAACAAGCATAGTAGCTGAACCTAGGGTAATCAAAGATGGCTTATCATTCTGTGTGGAACATGATCTACACCCTCTTATACTGGTTACAAATTCACTTGTTATAAAAAATATCATTGATGGATAATGGGAATCACCTTGGTGAATTGTGGCTGAGGTTAAGAGAATAAAAGAGATGAAGGAGAACTTTAATGTGATATTCCAGCATGTGTTAAGGGAGGGCAACAGTGTGGCGGATTATTTAGCTAACCTTGTGTTCTCATTTGCAGGTACAATCAAGTTTCATTCCTTCTATGAACTGCCAAGTGCAGCGAGGAGGTTACTCAATCTTGATAAGTCACAAACCCCTAATCTTAGCATTAGGGTTGCAAAAAAGAAAAGCTCATGACTGATGAATAAGTTAGGTCTGTTCATGCATGTTCTTTCTATGTTTGTTAGTTTTAGACTTTATAGACTGTTAGGGAACTTACCAGTGATATTAACATGTTATCATGCTCATTCTGGTGGTGTTCTAATGATCTATGGGGTTGTTTATTCAAGCAGGTTGTGGTTACTTAATCATATAAGGACACAATTTGTCACTAGGTTGTGGTTACTTAATCACTAAGTTAGTATATGCTATATGCATTGGCTACTGGACAATGTATAGCTACATGGTATACGTTCGACTAGCACAATATTCTATTACTTATCAGTGGTGTTTGAAGCTAAACACTATAGTGAGAATAAGTTGGGATCCAATGTTACTACAAGGTATATTGATTTGTTTTGTACAATGTATTGTTAGGATATTATCCAGTGGTATTGGCATGCTTACATGCCCAATATGGAGATGTCATGGCAGTGCACATTGATGTATTGAAATGCAGAAGTGGTACCTCAATCCTCGGTGCTACTGGCAGTGTGTGCTGCAATTATCTTGGTCCATTTTACAGACATTCATAAGTACAGGGAAGAGAAGATTGCTGGTCAGATGGTGGATGATCATTTTCAGTGTACACACTTCATGCTTGGTTATTTGGTCCGTCCCAAAAGTTCATGGTGTTGCTTGGAGTTTTACATTTGTCTTGTCCTTTGGAATGCAAAACTTGGTGCTTGATGAGAGCATTAGAGGTGCTACATTGAGGTTTTGTTCTTGGCTTGTGGATACACACACCATCATATGTTGGGTGTTATTAAGGAGACCATTTGTAATAGTTAGCGTTTATCATTTTATTAGCTTTAGCTTAGCACCTTTTAGATTTCTCTTTGGACATATTGTAAACATTGGATCCTTATTTTTGGTTTATTTTATATATATTAGCCACTAGGCACCCAACCTAGTTGTATATTTGCTAAAAACAATTAAAATGAATAATTAAATGATAGTTCACCGTTAGCTTGCCTAACAGGGCCGTTGGGCACCATCACGGCTTATAATCAGAATTGGGTCGTGACAGCTTGGATCAGAGCAGTAAATTCACATAGGTCTCATAAGTCACGAGCAGGTTTAGTATGGTCTTGCGGATCAGTTCAGAGATGTCCATACTTATCTTCAAGAGGCTATAGGGTGTTAGGAAACTTCTATTTCTTCAACTCCTATCGTGCAATTGATTTTGTGCTAAATATCTTTCTTATTCTCTCACAAATGGTGAGAACGTGCGCTACGCCTATACCCGGTGGTAGAGGAGCTGCTTCCCCGATTATTGGAGGCTGATGCAGAGGCCGGGTAAGGGCCACAACTCCTGCTAGAGGAGGAAGGCATCCTAGAGTTTCTCCTGTTGTACCACTAGTGGATCCAGTGGAGGATCCTGTTATTGAAGAGCAGGATGAGGTGCCTGTAGTTGAGCCGGCCTCGACAGATCTTATGAATGCATTGGGATTTTAGGAGGTCATGGGCTGTATGCTGCCGTTCATGGATTCTATGACTAAGGCCGGGCTATTTTTGGTACATCCGGCCACATCTTAGGCGGGAGGGGAGCACAAAACCCAACCGCTTGGGCTCCAGGGCACGTTCCTGCCGTTTATCAGACCCCAAGTGCACTACTTCATGCAGAGCCCAGCCGATTGTAACGGTTATACCAGAGCCCAGACCAGCCACGATCATTTCGTAGCAAAAATAGCTGGATAGATGGACTAGGCTTTATCCTCCTATCTTTGGTGGTGCGCGGTATGAGGACCCACATGATTGTATTGACCGTTTCAGGGAGAGGGTGCATAATATGGGAGTAGTAGAGTCCAACGGGGTGGAATTCACCATATTTTAGTTGGAGGGCAAGGCTCGTAGATGGTGGTATTCTTATCTTTATAGAAGGCCAGCAGGTTCACCTCCCTTGACTTGGGACCATTTCGCACATCTCTTGTTGGAGAGATATATTCCACCCTCTTAGAGGGAAGAGTTACGAGGTCAATTCGAGGGGCTCCAGCCGGGTAAGATGTCTGTGACCGACTATGAGGCGAGATTCTCTGAGTTGTCTTGCCATGCACTTATGATACTCCCTATAGATGCAGAGAGAGTGAAAAGGTTTATTGCAGTCTTGCATTATTGTATCCAGGTTACTATGGTCAAAGAGGTTGAGATGGGGACTCATTACGATCAGGTTGTGGAGATAGCTCGGAGGATCATGGGTATCCACAACCAGGGCCGAGCGTACACGATGGGGGGGACAAATGGCCTCGGCATTCTTGTGGATTCAGTGGTGCCCTGCCTAGGGGCAAAGGTCAGTTCATGAGGGACTAGTCAAGTAGGCCTATGTATTCAACTCCACCGCCTGCTCGGGGTACTCCTGTGCGTCCCTACTTCAGCTCCATTCTATAGAGTACCTACCATCCATCGGCTATTCAAGGTTCCTCTAGTGGGTATGCATGTCACCAGGGTCAGACTCAGAGTCAGCAGCCTTCCACACTGAGAGGTTGCTACGAGTGCGGGGAGCTTAGTCATATGAGGAAGGTTTTCCCCAAGATTCTGGGTAAGGAAGTACAGCAGGGCTATCAGCCTATGACCACCACACCAGTTGATGCATCACCCGTCTGGCCGGCCAGAGGTGGAGGGCAGGTAAGCAGGGGTTTCCGTAGAGGTGGATGCTAGCTAGGTGGTGCTCTAGCTAGATTTTATGCTTTCCCAGCTAGACCAGATGCAGTAGCCTCAGACACCATGATCACATGTATTATCACTATCTATAGTAAGGATGCGTCGGTAGTATTCCGTCCATGGTATACTTATTCATATGTGTATTCTCTATTTTCTCTTTATCTGGATGTCTCTCGTGAGTCCTTCAGTGTTCCTGTATATGTGTCCATGTCAGTGGGTGATTTGGTTTTGTGGATCGGGTTTACCGGTCCTATGTAGTGACCTTCTATGGTTGTGAGACTAGGGAAAATCTTTTGTTGCTTGATTTGACCGACTTTGAGGTCATCCTGGACATGTACTGGTTGGCTCCGTACCATGCCATCATTTATTTCCATGCCAAGATTGTTAACTTGGTGATGCTAGAGTTCCCTAGATTGGACTGGAGGGGCTCATCTATTAGTACATCTAGTCATATCATCTCTTTGTTGAAGGCTCCACATATGGGCGAGAAGGGTTGTTTGGCGTATCTGGCTTATGGTTGAGATACTACTGTGGAGACTCCGACGATTGATTTAGTGCCCGTGGTCCAAGAGCTCTCCCATGTATTTCCTTCTGATCTACCAGGCATGCCACCAGACCATGTTATCATTTCAGCATTGATTTGGCGTTAGATACCCAGCCTAAATCTATTTCACCGTATTGCAAGGCTCCGAAGGAGTTGAGGGAGTTGAAGGAACAACTTGAGGAGTTGCTCGATAAGGGGTTCATCAGGTCGAGTGTGTCACCTTGGGGTGCACCGGTATTGTTTGTGAAGAATAAGGATGGGAGTATGCGGATGTGCATTGATTACTGTCTCCTTGGGGTGCACCCGTGCATTGATGATTTGTTTGATCAGTTGCAGGGTGCTAGAGTATTCTCTAATATCGACTTGAGGTCTGGGTATCATTAGCTAAGGATTCGTGCTTCGGATATTCCAAAGATGACCTTCTAGACTAGATATGGGCACTATGAGTTTCTAGCGATATCCTTCGGCTTGACTAATGCCCCAGTGGCGTTTATGGATTTGATAAATTAGGTATTCAGGACATATCGTGACTCATTTGTCATTGTCTTCATTGATGACATATTGATCTACTTGTGTTGTATGGAGGAGCACGAGCAACATTTGAGGATTGTGGTCCAGACCTTGCTGGAACAAAAGCTATATGCTAAGTTCTCCAAGTATGTGTTCTAGTGAGATTCTATGGCTTTCTTGGGGCATGTAGTATCAGGTGAGGGTATTAAGATAGATCCCAGGAAGATCAAGACAGTGGCAGTTCAGAGTTGGCCTCGTCCTACCACAACGACCGAGATTAGGAGTTTTTTGGGTCTAGTAGGTTATTATTGCCGGTTTGTGGAGGTTTTCTCGTCTATTGCAGCTCCTTTGAATATACTAACCCAATAAAATGAATAATTAAATGGATAGTTCATAATTGGCTTTCCTAACAGCGACGTTGGGCGCCATCACGACCTATAATATGAATTGGGTCATGACATTTCATGTTCTTTGGTTCTTCTTTGTGTGATAGGTTCATAGCATTGCCCTTTGTGGTAGTATCTATAGAACTTGTGGGACGGTTGTCTCATTTGGTTCTTTTTCCATCTTTGGATATATTAGAGTTGTTTTTTGTTTGGTACACGGATTGCATGGTAAGTGGATCTAGGTAGTGTTGGTGTGGCATGTCAGTCGAGCAACTTGTACTGACTGAGATGAGATTCTAGACCTGGAATGAGTGCTATCAGATTTGATTAAGGAATGTTTGGAAGAGTAATGTTATTAGCCAGCTTAGAATTTGGCTATGGTTCTTGGCGACCAAGAGAGCTCCATGACCTATTGATATGACAAGTGATTACG
Organism: Nicotiana otophora; assembly: GCA_000715115.1. NCBI lineage: Eukaryota > Viridiplantae > Streptophyta > Magnoliopsida > Solanales > Solanaceae > Nicotiana > Nicotiana otophora. The sequence continues at coordinate 170,753 of AWOL01S0023253.1, read as the reverse complement.
AGTATTTGTATGTTTCTTTCATCATTGGAAATATACGAAGGTTCAGAACAAGATTTTAGTTGATATGAGGTTTGCTACCGGTACCGGGTTTGTTATTTAGTAGCTATTGTGGTCGGAAGTTATTGCTTTGAGTAGTTGACTTATGTGGTGTATCATGTGATTATATCTTGGAATATGGTTATAGATTGATACAGCTTGTTCAGACTTATACAGTGTTTAGATGCACGAATCGGGTCTTATAATGAGTTTCAGATGTTGGAGATTTGATTATGAGGTTTATTTACTAAGGTTGAAGTAAGGATATTCAGTTATGTTATGTTATGTTGTTAGGATTTTATGAATTGGGGTGACATGGATCATCCATGTATATGTTTATGGTGGGGTTATACAATGATTTGATGGCTTTGGAATGACTCTTGGCACGTTCGAGGACGAACGTATATTTAAGTGGGGGGAATGTAATAACCCGACAGGTCGTTTCGAGTATTGTTATTCCATTCGGTAGTTTGAGGCCATGAGTAGCTTCATATGGTGTGTTATGACTTGCGTGCATTGTCGGTGTTGGTTTTCGAGTGGTTCGAGATTGATTTAGAAGAGTGACTCTTAACTAGGAAGCTTAATGGTTGGAAGAATTGACCAAGTTTGATTTTTATGTATTTGACCTCAGATCGGAGTTTTGATGGTTCCGTTAGGTACGGATTGTGATTTTGGACTTGGGCATATTCCCGGATTTCCAATTGGATGTTTCTATAAGGTTTCGGCTCTATTTGGCGAAAGATGGCAATTTGAAGGTTTGAAAAGTTTATCGGTTTGACCGGGAGTTGACTTCGATGTTATCGTGTTCAGATTGTTATTTTGGAAGTTGGAATACATTCGTTATGTTATTTGGATCTTGTGTGCAAAATGGTTGGATTCTGGATTGGTTAAGCTTGAATAAGATGCTTAGTTCGAAATTTGTAGTTAATGAACTTAAGAGTTCGATCTTTATCGATGATTCATTATTTTGATATTGTTATGTGTGATTTGAGGCATCGGGTAGGTCTACATTATGTTTTGGGACTTATTGGAATGTTCGGATGGGGTCCCGAGGGGTTCAGGTGAGTTTTAGACGGGTTTCAGACCATTTTGGGCATGTTGGTTATTGTTGGTTTCAGTTGATTTCTGATTACTCAGTTGTTCCTCGTGATCGCGAAGACTAAGCCATGATCGCGTAGTGTTCTAGGAGCTGGTTTTCTTCGTGTTCGTGCTAGAAGTAACGCATTAATGTTGATTGAGGATTTAAGCCTTCACATTCGCATTTGGGACTACGTGTTCGCGTAATGTTGAGCTAGGTTGGGCAGGTCATGATGGGTTCTTCTTCACATTTGCACTGTTGTGTCTGCGTTCGCGAAGCTCTGGCATTTGAGGTCATCACGTTCGCATGATTAATGTTGCGAACACGTAAAGCACTTTGTGGCATTGTAATTTTGTGCATCGCGTTCGCGAGGGTACTACTCTATTTTGGACCTTGAGTTATAGAGCTCGGATTTGGGCGATTTTGAAGGGGATTTTCACCATATGGATTGGGATAAATATTTTTTTATTCGGATTTGATTATTTTACATGATTACATCTTTTATTTTGGTATTTAATTGGTGAATCTAAAAGAGAAATTGGGAGTTTTTGTATGAGCATTTCTAAAGTAGATATTTGAGATTTAAACATCGATTCAGAGTCAGATTTGAGTGAAATTGGTATGGTTGGACTCGTATTTGAATGGGAATTTTGGAATTTATGAGTTTTTCAGGTTTCGCGGTGCGAACCCGGGTTGACCTTTTGCTTGACTTTGAGTATTCGATTAAAGATTCGACCTTTATCATTTAGGTTTCATTTCTATGGCATTATTTGATGTTTTTGAGTTATTTTTGGCTAGTTTTGAGCCGTTCGGAGGCCGGATCATAGCGGTTGGCGCTTCTAGAGTATCAATTTGGCTTGCTTGAGGTAAGTATCTTACCTAAACTTGGTTGAGGTACTAGTTGCCAGAGTGTTTTGTGATAGCTATGTGCTATGGGTGGCATACATGTGTGGGGCTAAGCCCATGTGCATGCACAAGGTATTTTCCATGCTCGGGGTAGTGCTTAGGCTATGATATGACTTAAGTTGATTTCTAAGCTTCAAGTTGTGATATTTCTCTTATTTGTACCTCTGTCGTGAGCTATTTGAGCCATGTTTGAGGTTGTATAGAGATTAAATCTCCTGATTAAGCATGATAGCTGCTATTTGATAATGTGTTCACCTGATTTAAGCTATGATATCACACTTACACATGCATATACCTTAGCATGTCACTAATACCGGTCAAGGGTTATGAACTTTGATGTTCATTGATCATGTATGCATATTCTTGCACATATGCTTTATGTGTGATATGGTTTGGACTGGTAGCCTGTGACCACGCCGGGCGGATTGTAATATTGTATATGTGACCACACCGAACGGATTGTGATATTGTACATGTGACCACGTCGAGCGGATTATGGTATTGAGCATGTGACCACGCCGGGCGGATTGTAATTTTTAGCACGTGAGTTGTCCGTGCATATCTAGATATTGATATTATTAGCACGTGAGTGGTCTATGCAGCACGTGAGTTGTCCGTACAGTTGATATTATTAGCTTGCGAGTTATCTGTGCAACATGTGAGGTGTCCGTGCAGCACGTGAGTTGTCCGTGCAGCGTGTGGATATGGATCCACCCCCCTAAGGTCACCCTCTCATGTTTCTTCTTGATGGTGTACACGCGGATTGTGAGAAACCAATGGATTTCTAGTTGATGCGAGCTCTAGGAGAGCTGGTTATTAGTTTGGTTTAGTTACTAAGATTATGGGGTGGGCCTGAGATCCGTGATGTGATTTCTATTTGGATCGAGTTGCGCGCCTCAACAGATTGATACTTGGTTGTTGCATTTCATCTTTATTTAAAATTTCCTTGGTTGTTTACCTGATTTATTTGCATATCTTCCTTATATGCTAGATTGTTGACTGAGCAGAATACGTTAAGAAATTTGTGAGCACCAAGGTGCTTTTATATGTGATTTCTTGATTTGATCATATATTTGTTCTATAAGAATTTATAAACTTGTACAGGTGATTGGCGAGTATCATTTATAATTATTGCTTCTATTACCTCATCGAGGTTAGTTATAATACTTGCTAAGTACATGTGGTCGGTTGTATTCATACTACACTTCTGCACCTTGTGTGCGGATCTTGTAGTTGAGATGATGTGGATAACAGGAGCTGACACTGAAGATGTACTTGCATTCTGGATATAGCTACCACTTGTCCTTGGTAGATATAGATTTGATTTATGTCTATGTACATTTCAAACAGATGTTGTATTTGTTTCCTACCAGCTTTGTAAACCTAAGTCTTAGTGGCTCGTGACTTGTACTACAATGGTTCTTGGGATATTGTATAGATATTTCAGTTAATTCATTATTGACCTGTTATTATTCTCACTTGAATTGTATTGACTGTTAATTGGCTTACCTAATGGGTTGGGTTAGGTGCCATCATAACTAGTAAATTTTAGGTTGTGACATGTACTGATATACTTATTATGAGGCTTACATTGTTCTCTTTTTCTTTGTATTTTTTCTTCCACTGATATTTTTTTTCTGATTTCACTTTCTTCCATTTGGGTTCCATTGTAGATTTGTATATGAGAACTAGATTCCGAGTTGGAACAAAAACTCCCTAATTTACTGCACGCAGGTAATTCCGTTTACTTTATAATTTCATCAAAGAATTTGAGAATTTAGGCTAGGGTTTTAAATCGAGGGTTTGAACCTTCAATTAAACTTTCATAGCAGAGATGGTTCTAACAATGGAAGATTTCCGGGCGCACATAGCATTGTTTTCGACTTCAAGGTAAGAAATTGAAAAGGCTTATAATGAAGACGCAATTTGATAGTGATTTATAGGTGACTCATATTTGAAGGGTAAGATATGAAGTTCTCACTTTTCTTGCTAAATCCGTCTTCGATCTTCTCTATTGTTTTGGCTACTTTTATTTGGTGTAAGGGTCTTAATGTTCTTTCTGGATCTTCTGTCTTGGTGATTGTGGTCTGCTTCACTTATTTTCCTTATGTAAATTTCCTAAATAGCAACTGATTTTGTTATTAACATCTTTTTTGAAAGGGCAATTAGTCGATGCTAAGAAATTGATATAAAGTTTAGGTGAAATGATGTCTCATCTACCGGGAACTATAAGCTTAATAATTATAAAGTTCCCTATTCTAACTTTTGATCATGGTAGTATACAATAAGGAATTACGCATAGTGATTCTTTCACGATCCAAAATACCAACTACGGGGTTATGATGGCACCTAATGTCCACTTGCTAGGTAAGCCAACATTAATTAAAGAATTTACCAATTTAATAGTTTTGGAAGCAGAACATAAATAATTAAAGACAGAAATATTCTGAATACATATAATAGTTACATAAGTAACACTGTCTATACTAATCTCAAAACTTCGGAGTCACAAGTACATGAGCAACTAGAATACTACAAATATAGTCTGAAATGATATACAATTATTCGAAACAAGATGAATAGTAAAACAAGATAAGGAAGGAGACTTTAGGGACTGCGAACGCCGAGAAGCTCTGCCTCAAGTCTCCTGAATAGATCTAATATAATCAATCTTCTCTATGCATTGCTACGACCAACACTGGGATTTGCACAAGAAGTGCAGAAGTTTTGTATGAGTACAACTGACCCCATGTACTCCGTAAATGCCGAGCCTTATAATGATGAAGCAGTGACGAGGCTATGACAAGATACTCACTATAAACTTGTACGATTAATAAATAGGAAACAACTGGAATATAGAGAAAACGGATAAACTCATAAGAACGGTACCCAAAGGTCACCTAACAGAGGGCCCTAAAATAACATCACCTCGTAACCTCATATCACAGTATAGAAATTGAACACTACATCTACAAATAGTTACAACACATCATACCCCGTTGTAGCGTACAACCTGATCCCAATATCATTTCAATATCTGTTGCGGCGTTAACCCGATCCCAATATCATATCAATATTTATTGTGGTGTGCAACCCGTTCCCATTATCATTTTATTTCTATTATGTTGCGAATCGCAACCTGTTCCCACTATCAATTCACTATCATTAACAACTCAACACAACGTTTTCCAAATTCCAACACAAAGGGTACTAAAGAGCATAAAACACCCAGGAACTACGAGTACAAAAAAGAACAACCAACATCTCATTTTCACAAACCTCGGCAAACCATCAACGCAAGAATAGCCAAGGGCTCATACAATCGGATATAACATAATAAGGTGAAACAAGTAAGGTAAAGACAACAAAGACAAGTAAAGACATAAAATAGTGAAGATGTTCAATAAATACAGGTTAGGGGATATAGCAGGTAAGTAGATATTGATCGAGGAATGAATAAACAGAAACAAGTAACAATTAAATGACAAATAATAAGTAAGGCATAAATAACAAGTAATGACATATAGTAATCAAGCATATAACGAGATATAACATGGAATAATGATGGCATAAAAGTAAATAGCTCACATCGCATGCTTTAACCTATGACAACACATATACACTATTCACCTTGCATATACGCCATCCCCACACATAATTCATGTAATAAATAGACCAATCAAATCCTAATTCTCTCAAGTTAAAGTTAAACACGACACTTACCTCTTTTCGGATTCAAATCAATAATTAACCATGGCTCTTCTTCCTTTAGAACCACCCTCCAAACAATAGGATCTAGTCAAATATAGTTCAAATAATTCAAAATAAGTTTTAGAAACTACCCATGAGTGAAAAAGGTTAAATCTTTAATAAAATTTAAAAAGTCAACAAAAGTCAACCCCCGACCCGCTTGGTCAAAATCCACAATTCGAACCAAATCCCGATTATCCATTCACCCTCGAGCACAAATACATGATTTGTTTCAAAATCCGACCTCAATTTGAGGTCTGAATCTCAATTTTACCAAATTCCTAAATTGTACCCAAAACCTTTAATTTCTACCTTTCAACTACTAAATATAAGGATAAAAATCAATGAGACATTATGGAAATACATTAAAACTAGTTGAAAGCACTAACCAATGAAGTTCGGATGAAAATCTCTTCAAAAATCTCTCCAATCCGTGTTCTATGTTTAAAAAATGGTGAAAGAAAATGAAATCTCGTGTTTCAGCTTTTTATTTAACTCGGCGTCAGGTGCTCTTCGCGTTCCCGAAGCACCTGTCGCGTTCGCAAAATACACATGCCAATTAGCCTTCGCGTTTGCGAGGTTAGCACCATATTCACAAAGGCATCACCAAGCTAAGCCTCCGCGTTCGCGATCAAGAGGACGCGTTCGCGATGGTGACCACACCTTCCCTCCCTAAATATCCCAAACCTACGCGTTCGCGTGAGGTCGGCCGCGTTCGCGGAGGATGTCCCCCCTCCCCCCCCCCCC